>JAVJIF010025439.1:0-67778 GCA_038442645.1 Agave tequilana | reverse complement strand
AAAAGTAGGTGGTTTTAGAATGCATAGATCAAATCCGATCTGAACCCACTAAAGTATCATTTCAGTCTAGTTTTAAAGCATTGATGAAATCCATTTTGCTACTAATCAGAAAATCCAGACACATCGCATCTGCTTAAATTAAGCTTGGCACTTAGAAGGAGCATTTTAAATGTGTCCAAAAGGACAAACTGCTATGTAAGACAACGCAAACAAACCTTGCCCCAATATCACAGAGAACATCAGCTAAACCCACAGAAAAGTAATATGGCGCAAACCTTATACCGCAATACACGAGAATCAAAATCTTTCCACATATCAGATAATGCCTTTAGAAACTCAGTTTTCTGCATATTATCTCTTTCCTGAAAGATGAAAAAGAATCTCGTCAGAAAGAAATTAATATATAGAACTCTCTCGAGTCTGCATTCAATTCTCTCGTATTGCTACGTGCAAAATATCTAATAAACTCAAAATAAGAAAATCATACAAGCATATGGTCCAGGAACGAAGAGCACGCAACCTAGTATCATTCCGAAAAAATGAAGAACCTGCAAAACAAAACATAAGCAAAACACTATTACATGAGTTTTGGAAAAGACGAAATTTGATGCCATTTTGTCAGGGCAGAAAGCTACCTAAGATATAAAATTATGATACTTCTTTAGAATAGTACAAAGTTATTTGGTTTTGCAAGAAGTAGTGAAAGAAATTAACATGAAATTAAAATTCTACTGAATTTCTGTAGTAATGATTTCAAGAATTTCAAAATAGATCCATCTAAACACTAGGCTATAAAATCATTGATCTTCTTTTCAAAAGCACCAAAATCGTATTGATCTGTAACTACCAGCGCATCCAATCGCACACAGACCAGATTGATTTACTATGACAGTAATTATGACAAGCATAGTGGTCTCTGAAATATTATAACAAATGCTATAAATTTAAGTTTCTACCTAAATCTTAATTTATGTTCTAGCAGGCTAGAACACATTTCATAAACTCGGGATAAACAATGATTATTTGCCTGAATACAGTCAACAATTTTACCTTCATCTAAATCACCAGTGCAAATCAGTAAAGGTTTAACAAGTCTTATTAAAAAATTACATTAAAAAACTACTGATGATTGTCATGCCATGCACCTGTGAAATCCAAGGCACTTGGTCTAGAAGTCTCATCCATGGATAACATCCTTTGCAAGTCCCAACAATTCCGAAGGAATCATCGAGAAAGCATCACTTGACAGGTATGTCAACGTATTCATGTACTGCAAAAGCGCAAAAGTACAAAATGAAATAAAAGAAAATCCTCACTTGACAAGTATAACAACGTATTCATGTACTGCAAAAGTGCAGAAAGTACAAAATGAAATAAAAGAATGCTCCATATCATATATGCATTTATCACAACAAAAGAAGATATAACATAATATACCAGCTATATGCAAGGTACCATACATACATACATTTAAAATCAATAGTCATGCCCACTAAAAGTTAGAAGAAAAATACAAGTTAATGATACGGATTAGCAAATTTATATTAGTTCATTTTATCATGAAATAATAATTCCATTTACAGAAAAATTCCATTAGCTATGAAACTAATATAAGAAGGAGAAGCTGCTGCTTTTGTCATTGTATAAACACATCAAATTTCAAGATGCAGGCAAGTTCCCGCATGAAGAAGTGTTTATACTTTGTCCAGAGGTGATACTCTGCTCTCAAGATGAGAAATTAGTCATCTGACTTCAAATTTTTAAAAAAAAAAAAACAAAGAACAAAATCCCAGGGGTCAACTTACATTTAAAGATAAAAGGTGGAGAAGAAAAATATAGGAAGAGTGTCAAAGAAAGAGTTTTTTGGATCAATTATAATCTGATACATATGAAGAAACTACCACATAATGTACATCAGATGCAAGCTTATACAAATTTCATATGATATATTACCTCTCATAGTAAAGACAAAGGACAAATCACATAATCACATCATCCATGACTATTTCCCACAAATGGGGTCGGCTATGGAGCACGACTCAAACAAGAATGTGCAAGGCAACTGCCATAGGGACACCCCACTACATTAATAATTGCGCAGCAATTTGGTAAACAAATAGCCATTCCTTTTCATATTCAAGCACTTAAAATTATATAAGGAGCTTGACTCCAAATTACAGTAGAGAAAGAGAAAAAGTGGTAAGATGACAAGACTTGTAAAAAGCAATGCAATACTCTATAACAAGAAAAGAGGCGAAGAATCGACGGAATTACATACTGAAAATAGTAGGGGATATTATAAGACATAAAGTATTGCATGTGTCCATATTGCACTATATTCCAGGCAGCTATGTGCCATTCAGAAATCTAGCAACGCACACAAATGGTGAATTTGGACATCCTTTATGTGTTGAGATGACTGGACAGCACTTCATGGCCACAAAAGGAAAAAGAATCCAAATTGTGCCCCGTGTCAACTTCAAAAATTAGCCAGAATTTGTTTGATTTTCCTTTTACAGGGTTTTATAAAATCTCAGAACTAATGGAAAGTCATAAAATAAAAAACCTATATCAAGAATCACAAATAAATTAAAAAGAACTGAGAAATAAATAAGGAATAATAATCCGAACTATCTACAGTTCCATGGGAAGAAAATTATAAATGAGCACATACATGTGCCTGCATTCATGTGTGGGTATGTATATATCCACAGATGCGCCAAAACAAAGTATGTGAATAATAATATGATGGACCTACCATATTCTTAGAAAAGTGATATCTTATAAAGTGAAAAATATAATACTATTCAGAAAAAATAATGTAAGCATTTAAACTTACCATCTTAACATTGTTACGACAATCCAAAAGGGGCTTGCGGGTAATCAGATGGTATGCAAGACAACCAAACTGAATATGTCCGAAGAACATCCTGCAGTGAGCGCTTTACCTCGAACCAGTTCAGGGGAAGTATAATTTAATGATGGTTGAAGGGGTAAAATAGCATCCTCAACATCATACTCCTGGAAACATACAATTGGTCATGGAAACATACAATTGGTCATGTCACTATTTCGTGACATTTCTTTTGCAGCTTATAACAGACTAATGGGCATCATATCAACGGTGACAGGTTACTTCTGTGGCACTTTAAAAACAAACAATTAAAATAATTAACAAAGAGCACTACAGAACTCCAAATGTTTTTAAACTAGCACCATGTATATTTTGTGCAATTGTGACACTGAAATACAAGAACACAAGAAATCACAAGTTAGACAGCAAACAATAACTAACCGGATAATGAAATGGGAAGTTGAACCACTTGATGCTGATCAGCAGAGATAGCCAACCCAAATCCACCTAGCTTCCAAGCTCCACTTGAAGTAATAAAGACGGTCTGCACATCAGAATAGGATGCATCTTGATAGGTCAAAACTGAAATACCCCACTTTAGACACATCAGTATGGTGAATGATTATGAAGTCACAAAAGTAACAAATCAAAAGAACAGGGATTCCATCTTCTATCAGTAAACCAAGACAAAATCATTAGAAATGTAGTAGCAACCAATAAAAGCAAACTTCTCGTTCTGGCTTGACACGACTGTAGTGCAGGTCCCAGGCCCACTTAAAAGGGATTCATCAGAACCTACCCATAATGGATGTCATCTATATCTATTTCATAGACCCAAAGCAAATTCAAAGTACCTGGCTCAAGCTAGACCTAGCACAAAACAACACACCCACACTGTACAGGACCACATGCTTAGCTCCAGATTATCACACTGCTAATTCAGCACCAGAATGTAATAGCAAAATATGGTTATCAGGCGGTAAAGATGCATGCTCCAAAACAGTATAGTAACTCACACCGTACCACCCACATGCATAGCTCCAAGTTCAACTCACACAGCCAATTCAGCACCAAAATGTGATAGAAAAATATAGTTATCAGGTGGTAAAGATACATGCCCAATAACAGTATATTAAGCTCAGATAATTCCTCTCACAATTTTCCAGCCATTTTAATGTAATTGAAATAGGGAATCTCAGGGAATCCTCTCAACTGGTAACCTACTATGCTAACTAGATGGTTAATGGTAAGAATTAGAATATACTATTGAACACTGTTGCATGTCAAAGATTTTGATGGTGGCAACTTCACTGAAAATCTAGACGGTCAACACACATGTCATAAGTCAAACATAAACCAAAACATAAAAGGCAGCAAAAGACAAAAAAAGTGAAGCTAAAGATGCCATTAGATTAACTCCTGAAGAAGTAATCAATCCAATCTACCAATAAATCAATCTACCAATAAAATCATATAAAAGAAAATTAAAGCACACTATTGATAAGAAATATAACCTCAGGAGATATAGCTCGATGAAAAGACGTGCATTATTATGAAGAAAATCTAAGGATTCTGCAATTTGGAGAAGCCCGTGTTTGACCTCCAAGAGCCCCATTTCCTGCCAAGCATAATCAAAAAATTTCACTAACAGGAAAAATGAGAAAGGGTGCTATCATTTAACAAATCGACAGATTTAATTGAGCAAGAAAATAAAGAAACACTTGAAGAACTTGGGCCACTTGGCCACATGCAGTATTACCTTTCTTATGACAAAGTTGCACTACATAACTACAACCTAACATGCAAAATGGAAGAAGAACAATCTCTATTGCTGTAAAGGCTATAAATAGTGTCGTTACATCAGTGTCATTGCCTTTCTCTCAAGCATGAAAGTATATCAGAAAGAGCATAAGAAGATAGTTGATGGGGGATCAAAGGTTAAAAATTTGGATTGACGATATGAAATGGATCGCAACCCAGTTCTAGGCTTCACCACTTGTTGATTCAATCAGTCAAATCAAACCAAATCAAAATAGAATTTATTTTACTAAATCTTCATTGATTTATTCATTGAAATGGGCCTTTAAATAGGCTTCACTTGACGAACAGTTTTACCCACTTCCGATGTGGACTAAATGAAAAGCCAACAAATGAAACAAATAAAATGCTGAAAAAAACATGACCATTAGACTCAATCTCAACCTAAATACTGACTAAATGAAGTCCAAACGGACTCAAATAAAAATCAACACAACTACAACACGTGAACTAAAACAATTGTCCAGTAAAAAACTAAAACCAAAGGTGAATCGATGCAATACAGCGATAGGTGCGAAAAGAAGTCGGTATGATGTCTCTATCAACTCTCCCGGGATAGGAAAAACGTCCCGATGGCTTTCATAATACTCCCAGATCGGCCCCGGGGCCAATCGCTACATGTCCCCTCAAGTAATTCATGTATCGTCAAATTCAAGACTGTTCTAACGCAGTAGATATCGTCTGCAACCACCATCTCAGGTGGAGATAATTTGGTCATCCTGAATGCTATCAATTTGTTATGATGCAAATGGAACAGGTGTAAGAGGTAGCAGTGGCAAGTTGGGTCTCTCAAAGAAAGGCTCATGGGTAGGCTCATCAAGATCCACAAATGGATTATTAGGGTTAAAAAGAAGACCTTTAAAAGCTACTAAGTCTGAAATATTAAATGTCGAACTAATCCCAAAATCCTAAGTAAATCATTGCATAGACATTTGGATTAATTTTCTTGAGAATTTTATAAGAACTCGCGTTACGAGCATGCAATTCTTACTAGTCCTAACGAAAACCACTCAGGCCGAATCTGGACATTATGTAATCACCCACATTAAATTCATAATGCCCGCAATGCAAATCACATTGGATTTATAGTATGCATTACTTTCTTGAATTTTCTTACTGATCTCTTTATGCAAATCATGAACATGCGATGCAAATGCAGACTCTGATACCCTCGGATGATGCATCATAAGGATAAAATCTATAGGCTTCTTAGGTTGTAATCATGCACAACTTCAAATGGACTCATACCTATTGTCCTATTCACTGATCTATTATATTGAACTCTGCAGTGGGTAAAATAAGATCTCAATTCCTCAAATTCTCATCAACCAAGTATCGTAAAAGGTTTTCTAGGCTCTGATTAACCACCCTTGTTTGACGTCAATTTGAAGATGAAAAGCAGTAGAAAACTTTAGCTTAGTCCCCATTTTGTATCACAGAGTCTTCCAAAAAATAGCTCATGAATTTCACATCCCTATCTGACACAATATTTGGGTAAGCCGTGTAACTTAACTATTCCATTAAAATAAATCTGAGCAATCTTGAAGGCATCAAACGTATTGCACTGCAAGAAATAGGCTATTTTTGAAAAATGATCCACAATAACAAAATATGAAATCGTGCTTCCTGATAGTCTTAGGAAGTTCGAGCACGAAATTCATACTCACATCCTCCTAGTAACGATCTAGCCGCGTTAGAGGAGTGTATATTGCCAGTATTCTGCTTGCACTGCTTAGCTAATTGGCAGATATGACATTGTGCTATTAACTTTGCAACATCTTTCTTAAGGCGTGGTCAGTAAAATAAATTCTCCACAACCTCTATGGTTTTTCTCGGCCAAAATGACCAACAATACCTCTAGCATGCAATTCCCAAACAAGGTAGTCTCTCACGAAAGTACGGGAATGCATAACTTACGAAATCGAAATAAATAGCCATTCTGAAGTAGAAAGCCATGTATCTCAGGAGTCACCCCTTCTTTTAACAAAACAACAATCTCTCCAAAGTCGATACATGACTCGTACTCTTCTTTGATTTTGTTGAAACCCACTACTTTAGCGCTCATTTGGTTAAGACAAGTTTGCTAACAAAGCACATCAGCCACTTTGTTCTCGATTTCAGACACATGCTTAAGGGTATAAGTGTAATCTTACAAAAAATTCAACACATCGACCATGCCTAGCACCGAGCTTCTTCTGAGAATTATGGTATCGAATAGCTTCGTGGTCCGAATAAATGACAAATTCTTGCAGTAAGATGTAATGTCACCAATGGCGCAATGATTGCACAATCACATGAAACTCATTGTCGTAAGTTGAGTAATTAAGCCTAGTGCCACTAAGCTTTTTCACTGAAATAAGCAATGGGGTGCTTTTTCTTGACTTAATACACCGCATATGCCAATGCCTGAGGTGTCACACATGACCTCGAATAATTTGGAGAAGTCAGGAAGTCTCATGACAGATACTTCAATCATCCTCTGCTTAAGTTCTCTGAAAGCCTTGGCAGCATCTACAGGCCATGAAATTCTTTCTTTTTCAGGCAATCCATAATTGAGGGCATGATAGTACTAAACCCCTTTATAAATTGTTTGTAGAAAGTTGCAAGCCCATGAAAACTTTTTACATCGTGAATACTCCAAGGGCTCATGCCACTCTATAATCGCCTGAACTTTCTGAGGATCCACAAAAACCCCTTGAGAAGACACAACAAATCCTAAAAATATAACTTGATCGGTCATGAAAACATATTTTTTGAATTCGCATATAACTTCTCATTTCTCAAGGTGCGGCAAATTTGACTAAGATGATGAATATGTTGCTCCAGCATCTTATTGTAAATCAATATATCATAAATATACACGACTAAGAATTATCCGTAAAAGGTAGTAGTACCTAAGTAATCACACGCATGAAGGTGCTGAGAGCATTCGTCAGACCAAAAGTCATGATCATCCACTCATACAGACCATCTTTTGTCTGGTCTTCCACTCATCTCCTGTGCGAATCTGAATTTGATGGTAACCAACTCTTCAAATCTATCTTCGAAAAAATGGTGGCTCCACACATCATGTCCAACATGTCATCCAGTTTGGGAATAGGAAACTGTATCACTATATCTTGTTGATGGCGCGACTGACCCACATCCTCCAATAATCGTCTTTCTTAGGAGTTAATAGTGTCGGCACAGCGTACATACTCAAACTCTTTTCAATGAACCCATTAGCCAACAGTTCATCAACCTGCCTCCTGAATTCGGTATGCTCAGACGAATTCATTCCATAATGAGGCAAATTGGGAAAAATAGCTCCCAGTATAAAATCCATGGTGTGTTGAATGTCATGCATTGGAGGTAGGTTATCCGAGAGTTTCTCTGGAAAGACAACGCAAACTCCTTCAATATCGGAACTGCAGCAGAAAGAGTCTGTTCTTGGGAGTCATTAATAACTTTCCGAGCAACAAAGATGACAATTATAGACCCTTTAGCAATCTCCTTGTTGAGAGATTTCGGACTATCAATTTAATGCTTTTTTGTTGTTAGATGCATCAGGTCATTTAGTGTCAGGCGAAGGGCAGGTCACATTGGGGCAAGTTTGACCTTCTTTCTGTTATGAACAACGAACATAAGTTAGAACCCTCATAAATAGTGACATCTAGGTCATACAGCCATCGTCTGCCCAAGAAGATATGGCCAACATCCATGGTGACATCACACCAAATTTTGTTTGAAATCTAAATAAGTGGCAAATTGAATCGGGACAAGACATCTTTCTTTAACATCAATGGACGTAGAGTTCAGCCAAGACATTTTATATGATTGAGGATGGACCACAGTCTTTAGCCCACATTTAGTCACCATGTTCGAGACGACAACGTTGACACAACTCCTCACTAGCAATTATGATCGAATAATGAGAGTTCGAATTATTGTGGATTGACGCCAGTCATCACTCTCCTTGAGTTGACCTAAAGCGCACCTCACTACATTAAGCCAGTGGGTAATCCTGTCAACAGCATCAATCGAAGGTGGGTGCACACTCGAAAGACATCCTAAAATGTAAACTGGTCAACAACAAAATAATCTTCCCAAACATCTCCTTCAGGGTCATGAACAATCTCCTTTAAGTCATCCTGATCACGTCTGACTAAGTCTCAATAGTCAAAGTTTGTGTCTTGCTCGAACATTGTGCAGCAATGTGACCAAATCCTTAACACTTAAAACATCAATTCTGTTGAACCGATCCAGATGCCTCGCTGTAAACTCCTTTGCCTTTATCATCACGCTTCTGAGTAGAGTTATTAGATCCAAAATGGGACTAAGACTGAGACCGACTAGGCTGAAACTTGACTGTGGTGACCTTGGTGTTATTTCTATAATTTGTGTCTAGTGAAAGAAAAATCTTGAAGCGATCTAGATTAAGCATGTTATAAAGTGGAGATATCTCGCATGAAGAGCTCACACCTAAGATCTTCCCTAAGTTCTGAACGAAATATAGACAAAAATACAATGTCCGACTCATTCTCGCCACGCCTAACCAGAAAGTCATCAAACTTGGTGATGTACTCCGCCACTGATTAATTGCCTCACGTCAACGCTACCATTGATCAAGTAAACGTCGTTTGTACGACACAGATAAATATTTCACTTGGAGTTTCAATTTTTTCTCAAGTCTGAACGGACTCTTGTCTCCTAAGAACTATCAGTTTCTCTACATTAGACCAATATTGTCTAGCCTGATCAACCAATTTCATTTTGACAAATCAGATCCGCCTCACATCAGACATATTATGCCAATCAAAATAATAATCCATGTCTGAGTCCAATTGAGAAAATTTTGAGAATCCAACTAACCATCAAAAGTGATGCTTCTAGTTTAATGTTTCGTAAGTTCATTCCATCCTGATCAGGTTGAACATTATAACTAGGGGTACAATTTTTAGGTCGAGATTCATTCTCACTAACATTCTCAATAGTCTCACGTTCTAGTCGGTCTAAATGTTCCTTATTGCTTCTCAACTCTTGCTCCATATTCCCAAATCAGTTGGATAAGTCTTCTGTGAGTTTTGTGATGCTAGCAATATTGGAATCCATCTCAGAAATTGGGTTTCGAAATTGGGTTTCGAAGGTGGTACGACATTTCACGACGAGTGAGCATGCAACAGGGTGTTCCTAAATCCAAAACCTAAATGATATAGTGTTATTCTATAAAATTTGCCCTAATGATGATTTGCAATGAACAAGCGACGCAAATCATCAACAAAATAAGGCCTAAATGCAATCTAATAAGAAGAAAACTAATCCTAACACCTAACAATGCTCTGATGTGGGATGCACGTGGCAAAATGAAAATCAACAAGTAGTTCAATTTGAACGCCCACTAGATTATCCCACAACTTATCAAATGCTTAGGCACAAAGGATTTAATTAAGATGATCAAATAATAGAAATCATGCAAGTAAAGTTGGTCATTTCAATATTGCGTCAAGAAAATTAATCAAGTCCCTAAATTTAGAAATTAATATATTTTAATAATCAGATTAGAGCAACAAAAGGTTTACAGATTCACACGCTCGTAATTTTAGAGGAACAAAAATAATATTGATAGCATCAAGGATAAACAAATTTAGGAGTAATCGAGACAATTTCTAATGATGTTAGAAAAGAAGCGGAATAGATAAAATTAGGATTACTTGAAAGAAATACCCACTACGATAGCTAAAAGTCGCTCACGAAAGTCTTGCACAGCAGTGGCATGATCTAGAAAAAATATTGCCTCGAAGATGTCGCGAATAGGGCTCGAATCAGGCCTAAAACGACTTCTAAATCAACTCGGTTGAGTCAGGACCGATTCAGGAATGAGTCACTGAGTCAACTCGGCTCGAGGTCAGCTTGGGTCTGAGCCACGGCTTGAGTCGGTTCGGGTGGAGCCGATGACTTCAGCTTTTGAGCCGATGACGTCAGCTTCGACTCTTAACGGCTCGCGGTGGCCAGTCAGCTCGGGACAGTGTCGCAGCTTAAAAGATCGGGTTGACTTGCTATTGGGTCAGATCATGCGCTGCAAGCAGGTTGGGTCGGGTAGGGTTCTACTGCAACCTGAAGAATTCAGGTCGAATTTCCCTCGATCTCATGTGGATGGCAGCGCTGGAGAGGGATGATGGACGGTCGTTGTTGCAGGTCGGCGGCGATGATGCTGACGTGATAATGTTGTAAGGTCAACGACATGGCAGAGACGACGACGTGGCAGAGATGGCGCAATGTGGCAGATTGGCGATGATGTTGCAGATGATGTCAGCGAGGGTTGGCGTCGGCAACGAGGTCGAACGATGGATCGATAAAGATGAAGAGATCTGGGAGGAAGGAGATGAAGGCTGAGAGGGAATGGGTCTCACAGTGAGCGTCGGTGTCAGCAGCGAGGTCGAACAGTGGTCTGCTGATGTCAGCGGCGTCGACGGAAGGCGGTGAGTTCGACGGAGTGGCGCGGTGGTGAAGACGAAGGAGAAGTTGGCGACGAGATTTAGTGTTAGGGTTTTGGGAATTTGGAGGAAGGAGATAAATAGTGGATTTTTTTTAAATCTAATCTATATCTTATCTTTCAATGAAGCTAGGGTTTGCAGAAAGCTAGGTTTTTTTGGAAAAAGAAAGAGCTAGGGTTTTAATTTTTTTAGTAGGAATTTAGTTCTAATATCAAAATTGATGTAAGATCAAAAACTAAAAATTTGGATTGAGGATATGAACATGGATCGCAATCCAGTTCTAGGCTTCACCACCTGTTGATTCAATCAGTCAGATCAAACCAATATCAAAACAACCAATATCGAAACAGAATTTATTATACTAAATCTTCATTGCTTTATTCATTGAGTTGGCCCTTTAAATAGGCTTCACTTCACTGCAAGTTTCAACCCACTTCCGATGTGGGACTAAATGAAAAGCAACAAAAAACATAAAATGCTGAAAATAAATATTAGACTCAATCCCAACCCTAAACAGTGACCCAAACGAAGTTCAAATGGACTCAAACGAAAACCAAACACAACTACGACATGTGGACTAAACAGTTGTCCATTAAAAACCTAAAACCAAAGGTGGATCAATGCCAAATGATGGCAGTGACACTGATAGGCGCGAAAAAAAGTCGGTACGATGTCCCCATCAATAATGCAGTGCCTTTTTTACTACTGAACTTTCTTTCTTTTTTCTTTTCTTTCTTTTTTTTAAGAATTCTGATTAGTGTATGTAATTTGCATCAACTTTAAGCTTCTTAGTTTAAAGAAGCAACAACGTACGGGACTTAGTACATCTCGCTTCTTAATTGTTTTAAGAAACCTAAGTGTTTAATCAAAAATCAATTTAAATTTAAGCACAATGGCAGACTCTAATGGGGGGATGACCGACTCATATGGCATCTTGCCCACATATATGGTTACCTTCAAAACTTTGGTCATTGAGGCCCTTAAGTTGGAGCTAGTAGCTGACATTGTGGTGACATGCTTCATGGCGTACTGCATACATAAATAAAACATGGGGTTTCTTTTCCATGTGTATTTATGAACCTATTTGAAAGATGCACAAGAAGACTCTCTTATGCAGCTCAATCTATTATCAATGTGAGTAGTTAATTTCAGTTTACTAGTAACTTGTGCATTTGTTTTCAGATCAGAAATCAAGAAGTAGCAAAAGCATTCCAATTGTTGGAACTATATAATGTAATTTCTTATTCTCGCAGGCATATCGTTTCATATTTGTATTAATTTAACCTACTAGCTACATTTATCTTTTGCATAAATTTCTCTAGCTTCTTATTTTTCCTCAGAAATCATTCTCACATATGTATTCTCCAAACTACATAACATGTATCCTTCCTCTTTTGCTCCTTACATTGATCTTGACCTCCCTTTTCTGCATATGAATCAATTGTTATACCCCACTACTCGTCGTGTTTGGTTCAGTATATCCAGATGCTTATTTCTCTTTCGATCATAAAAAACATAATACATTTAAAAATATTATGTAGGCGGAATCATTTCCCTGTTTTTAAGAGTCATGGTTTTGAAAACTTGAGCTATAGATTTTGAAATAATGTAAAGAAGTAAGGCACACTCTTTGTTGACAGAACATAGAAGATGGAAGTTGACAACTTGAATACTTGTCACTCCATGCTCATGCTACTACCTCACAACATAATATTTACAGGATGAAGGACATTATAAATGCATGTTATTTAGATTTCAATGTATTTCAGTAAAATTTCCACCTCTAAGGACCTGAATTTCTAAATAAAATTTTCAGATATAAAATCTCAAAATATAGGTTAACAATTCAATAAGCTCATTATAATGAAACATGGAGATTTTGACCTTTATGTTCTTTTCTAGAAAAAAGAATTCCTTGACAGGTGGCCTTGCACTGTAGTGACATAAAATTTCTGAATCACTATCAAAATAAATTCCTTTCTAATATATTGAAGAAAAATCATATATGGTTTATGCCTCGTGATTTTTCAAGATCTGCCACCACTCTTTACACTGAGATATCTATCAACAGGCACTTTATGCATGTTAGCATATGTATAAAACTCGTAAAAATCCTCTGAAATAACTAAAATTTATAGACAGAATATAAGAATATAGTAAAATCACTTAATGCAACTTGGAATTCATTATCTCTATGACATCATTTCCATGACGAAGTATGTTTAACAGCAAGAACTACTGTAATATAAACAAACATCATTAGACTAGGAGCTAACATCTCAGGCCTATCTCATACTCACATTCATTCTTGCATGTTTCTAATCTAGAAGCAAGCTCTTCCCTAGAGTGCTACACAGCCACCTCTAAAATATGAGCCCTACCAACACCTGGTCGTAGCCCATTTACCAGTCAAATCAGTGTATGAAAATAAATTAACTTTAAATGAAAAGAAAATTCCCCATCAATCAAATGTTTAAGAATGCGCTGCTCCCCTAAGTTGATTTCAATGTAGATGACCCATTTAGTTCATCTTTCATCCTCTCCATGAAGATCATAGATTTCATGAGAAAATAAACTCGGTCTCTAATATGTTTTGATCTGATTTGTTCTTTAAGGAACTAACTAAATAGTTACTAATTGAGCTAATTCATACTAGATCCCACATCTTTCATGAAGTCAAAAAACGAAAATAAAAGTCGAAAATAAACAGTACCATCCCCTTGAGCTCTCTGGGGACCTTGCCAAAGTTCTCCAGATTCCCAACGTGTTGGCGACCGAGGCGAAGAGCGGCTCGGTGACCATGGCCATGGCGTTCTTGCTCTCATCCAGCGCCTGCACCACGTGCACCACCCCAGGGTGCCGGATCCTGACGAGCCGGCCCGCATCAGCCCGGACGATGTCGAAGAACCCGTCTTCGGCGGCCTTGGAGAGTCCGGCCCGGACGCGGGCCTCGGAAAGGGCCTTCTTGTCCAAGATCCAAACGCAGACGAGGGGGTATTGGGTGGAGGGTGCGGAGGCGCGGGGCGGGCCGAGTACAGACGCCAGGCGAGGCCCGGCCCGCCGGAGCCCACCTGGTCGAGGAGCTCGTAGTCCTGGAGCGGGCGGGGGCCGGTGACCTCCTGGACCGTCGTGGTGACCGTCTTCTCGATGACCGCCGCCGTCTTGGCCAGGGCCTGGGTTAGGGTTTTCATGTTGAGCGACATGGCGACGGCGACGGCGACGGCGGCGGCTATTAGAGATTTAAGGACGGATTTGGGGGAGGACTAGGGTTTCGATTCGATGGCATTGGGAGACGGGGGTTGTCAACGGTGGTGTGAAGACTTCGCCGCGGGGGTTCCCTTCTTTCTTTTGATTGCTTCGTCTCTAGATCCCGACTGGGAGAGCGGTAAGATGCTTCGCGGAGGAAGCTGTGGGGCGTGGGGAGGAGACAAATGGGTGGGCCCAGACTGACACCTGGTGGTCAGATGGGATCCGGGGTACCGTTTTGTATTTTCGCTTAGGGGGTGTTTGGATGCAAGGAAGTGGGCGGAAGTAAGAAAATCAGGAAGTATAATTGCTTACTTCCCTATCTATCCAAACACCGGAAAAGGAAAATAAGAAAACTCTTTTTCCTTCTCTCTTTTCTTTTTTACACAACAATTTCTTCACTTCTAAAGTGCTACAGTTAATTTTGTGGTCATGTAAATCTCATTTATAATAAGTTGTAGTACAAAATAGTTAATTTTTTGATCATGTAAATCTCACTTGCATTCTAATTACAGTCTATTTTTATTTTTCTTAATTAATTTTTATTTTAATATTATTTTGCGGTCAACTTTTTGGTCAACTTTTCCACTTTTACTTTCACATTATCATCCAAACACCGGAAAAGACATAACATTTTCCAAATCACACTTCCTAACAACATCCAAACACCAGAAAACTTACTAACCAATTCCTAAGTTCCAAAGGGAACTATTATCAATTCCTCACTTCCTTACTTCCTCACTTCCACAGTCAACCAAACAGACCCAAAATTGCAGAAAAGTACTCCAACTTCACACTCGTTGCTTAAAATCAAAATATCTATAGCGTGAGATGTAATAAGTATATTTGAATTTATCACATCAATATTTGGCGAAATTACAAATATTGAGGGGTTTTATAAAAATATTTGTTTGCTTATAGCAGCAATGGAGTAGTTTAACTATTAATTACTGTCAATTCCGGGCAGACGTCAGGTCACTGACGAGTGATGTGGAATCTAAACTACTACTAAATATATTACATAATTTCAATTAATGTCTCCCGTGGAGTTGGAGGTTTTATTGTAAAAGGTTATGAAAACAAGACGCAATCACGCACTTACATTGCCAGGAAAGGCGAGTGAAATCACAGGCTAAAATTAAGAACTAAACAAAACAGGAAACATGCACCGGTCAACTCACCGATACCGATTAAATTTCTATTAACGTGCTCTGCAATTTTTGCTTAAAGTAAAGAGAGACAAGTGATCACTGAAAAGGGTAATAGTTAGTGGAAAGCAAAATGCGCTCATATTAACTGGTTAGGAAAGCCAGAGTGAGTTGTGAAAACTCTAAAACATAAATCCATTTACGATTTATGTATCAAAAAGAAGAAGAAAAATAAATAGAGTCACATTTATTATTGAGTTTTTATTAAAAAAAACTCATTTTAATAAATAATTAGAAAAAAAACTTTTCTCTAGGAGAGCACGGAGGAGTGAAAATTTAAAATTCAGAACCTGACTTTCTGCAGAACCCCTGGCGGTTGTTTGCACCAGGGGAGGAGGGGCCCCGTGAGGCAAGGGGAGGGGAGAGGGGGAGGAGGGAAGGGGTTTTGCGCCGGGGGTTGGGGGGGGGGGGGGGGGGGGGGGGGGGGGGGGGGGATGTAGGAGGAGGAGGAGGCGGAGGAGGAAGAAGAAGACAGAAAAGAACAAAAAAAATTGTACAAGTCTAGGTTCTGTTTCAAAATTCGAACCTGAATTTTAAGCTATTTTTTTCGTTCGGGTTTTGAAAACTTGAACATAAATTTTCTCTCCTCTACGCTCCCGCCAGCGCCACACTGGTGAGATGAAAATGATAATCACGAACGTAGCGGGGCAGAGATCGATTTTAATAATTATTTTGAAGATAATTCTTTTTCCTAATTATATATTAAAATGAGTATTGTAATAAAAAAACCCCTTTATTATTTCCATTAGCACATGACTCCATTAACTTTATGTTGATACTAGATCATGAGCATTATCCAAGAATGAACTCCGGCTAGTGAAGTCAGCAAGTCCAAATCCTTTACAACTTCATCCAAATCATCCACAAAAAGTCCTAATTAAAGGTAAGAGAGATCAAAGTAACCCCTTCCTGCAGAATGAGACTGAGCACAAAGCCAACAAGCTTGGACGTTTTATCGTCTGATCACGGCATTCGATCAAACTTTCCATGACTAACACCCATAATACTCACGCCACGTCACCACTAATACTCAATAGCATATCCAAAAGGAATAACAATTTCTTGGAGTGAATAAAGGCAGTCATTTTCGAATATAAAATGCCTCAAAAATAAAATGCATTTGTCATGCATAGCCATAAAACATGGATTTCAAATATGAGCTGATTCCCAATATATATCAACAAATACTGCATCTCAGTCTATAATATCAGCCAATATCGCATAGTACTGATAGTCGACATTGATGATATCTGATAGTGTTGATAATTAGTGCTATTGAACAATACACAATAAGCCATGTCATAAAAAGAACAGGAAGCTAGCAACGCCATAGATTCAAAAATTCCCACTGATTCAAATTCTTCACATTGCTTTTCCCAAATGCTCTAAATTCTTATTAGAACTGTGCAAGAACTGTGCAATGCAAAGGGAACGTCATGTGTGATCTCGAGAAGCCATCTCAAGCCCTCAAGCTTCAGGCACAGCAATTATGCTGCTCTAGAACCCAGACTTAATCCATGCCATCAATCCACAACATTATGCATAAAGAATTCTAAGATAGTTAAGAACTCGCAGAGACTCAACAATATTCTGACACGCAAACATGATTTGCTAATTCTGAGCTTAAGTCTTAGGATTATCATCTCAAAACATCCCACCAAGCAGGGAACTTGACCTATCTAAAAATCCCTCAAACTCAGTTGCTGCCCTTTCGAAGCTCTGGGCGTACAAAATCAGCATCTACCGGCACTGATATGTCCACAGTGGGCCTCAACTGCGCACAAACTTCAATGGCGCCATGAACAGGGTCAGACAAGAAGTTGCTGATAAGGTCCTGGTTGACAGAAATGCTGTTGTCGACAGCCACAAAAGCCTGTTGCATGAGGATGTAATCAAATCGAGGGGCCCACTTCCTAGATCCCAATCGGGCAGTCGTGGAGCAGTTGTCCACCATGAATGAGACCCCGCGAGCATGCATGAAAGGGTTCAAGGAATCCACAGCCTCGATCACACTTTCATTGATGATCTCGGAGTAAGAATGCCCCTTCTTCCTGAGAACCTCAATCTGCACAGTAGTTCTTAACAATGAGTTTAACAGTTATCCAACAACAATAAACATATCCAAAATGAAAGGATTAAACTGAGGTTCACAAACAGGGGAGAAAAAAGAAACTGGATTGTTTCCCTTTAAGTTTTCAGAATGAATGTGAAAGAAAAGAGGAAAATGTATATAAGTTGAGCTAAAGTTTAAGCTGAGAAATTCTTCCAGAGGTCATATATTTCCCCTAAGCCAAGTATAAAAATGAACTGCATTCATTTTCATTAGCACATAAATGAATTATGTTGATTTTCTTTCTTTCTATTCCTGTTTACTTTCCTTGTCAATCACCATGTTCCACTAAAGAAGGGGGTGAGTGAAGGAAACTTTTGATGGTCTGACTACTGAAAGGGGAAGAAATAGCTAAGCTGTCAAATGTATGCCTCAGGTGATAATAAAATTCCGTGTGAAGGTAAATAAATGAAAGAATTCACTTTTTCCCCCTTTTCTCTTCCCAGTTCTCTCATCTTCTACCACTTATTTATACGCAACCATGCGTATAGAATTAAGGTGTCTCACAATGATGACAAGGAAAGAAATACCTGAGCCATCATTAGAGCTACAAACACCCCAGCAGTAAAGGGATGCAAGGGGCCCAAGTCACCTTCAGGCCGGACAGCGCGAACTCGCTCACCAACTTTCCACATACGTGTCTGATCAATTTTGCCCATTGGAAAAGCTGGAAGCCCCTCCTTTTCCTGTCATTAAAAAGGAAGTTATCCAAACCACATACTGTCATGACCTTCTAAAGTTGCTTAAAATTGACGCAGCATAACTTTATGGCAGAATTATAAATGCTTTTAAACAATCCATGACCAGTATTTATTTACATATATAATGTCAAATTGAACATAAGAGCTTACATGGAATCGGCGCCCAGCCAATACAACACTACGAATCTCACTTCCAGAGGCAACATCCTCATAGCACTCATACAGTATATCCATGCAAGGATAGTATGATGCACTATATGCAGCATTAAACTCCTTCTTCCCCTCCTCAGACAACGAATTATACACAGAGAGCATGCCCTGAAATAATAGGTCAGCTTCATAAGTCCTATCCTCTAAAATCATAAACTATAAGGATAACAAGGAACTAGTTGTTACCTTTGTTGAAATGGTCCTTGACATAATTCCTGTAATACACTCAACAGTAATCTTGTATGCCAGATCCTCACTCATCCCGCTCTCCGTGTACCTTCTGAACAAAGCCTCAACAATTCCATGAACAGCGCCAAGCAAAATACCTAAAAAGGAAGTAGTCAGCATACAACAACAAACGAAGAGAGATATATTGGCAAATCACTTGGCTAACCCCGCTCGCCAAAGATGTCACTCTTGTACTCCTGCTCCAATGTAGTGGCAAATGTGAACGGAGATCCCAAAGCAATTGACCACCCTAGAGCGACGTCTGTAGCCCTGCCGTCAACATCCTATTGACAAAAGAGAAACAAAATGGTAAACTGTGGCCAAGGCAGCATTCACAAGCAATTGCTGGATATCCTACTATATACACAAAGCTTAATCACCAAAAAATTCAGACTGCTCGAATAGTTATAACATAAAAAGCCAAGCTGCCTTTGAGCTCAAGCCACTAAAAATAAAAACAAATGAAGCTTGTATATATCGAGCTAGGCTTGTCCATAATCATTTACGCCACTATTTCTTTGGGTTTAAAATCATTAAAAAATAGATATGATGTTAGTATACCTGATGGACTGCAAACTTGAGTTGATGCCAGCACCATTCATCTCCTTTCCTGCACATAGAGCCTCCTAACGGATGGGCCCATACCCTTGGGGCATACAGCGATCACACTGATGTTCTTGGGGAAATCAAGACCAAGAGACTGCAAGTGACCCAGAAGAAAACCATGTGAGAGCCCAGGATGCTGTTTGGCTTCATGTGAGAGAACACTTCCTCATAATTGTCTGCCTGCATTGTTAAACAGGAGTTATACATTAACTTCAATCAACACTCCGCTGAAGAGATATATTACTGCCAGGAAATCTGATACTTTGTGAAATCTTTGCGCAAACCGCAAAAAAAAAAAAAAAAATGAAACTGAGAGAAAAAATAACTGGAGCAGTTTGACTAAGGTTGTATGTGCTTGCAAGAAATAAGCGTGAACTGACTTGATCAGTAAACCAAATTTTGCAGAAAGTCTTCAAGGAATATTATTGAAATTGACTCCGAAAACTGTTTCCATGGGCTGAAATATTTCAGAGTTCATTGGAAGCAAAAGTTGGAGGGAAGGGAGGGAGGAGGAGAGTTGGGAGTAGCATCAATTTCAAGTTTGGAAGGATTACTCAAACCCATAATAAGGAATTACAATTGCAACCCTATTTCCCTCGTAAATCCATGCAGAAAAAAGACACCCCCCACCCCAACCCCAACCCAAAACAAAATACACACCCATCCACCCACACCCAAAACCTGCACACAAAAATATAACAATAATATATTAATTTCCAGAATCCTTGCATGCAACAATTAGAGCCATTAAAAGTCCAGATGAAAAACAACCATCAGGATGCAAAGAAACAAACGTCTAAATCAGACTTTGTAGAACAAGCTTAGAGAAAATTAAATATCAACTGGATATCTCAGAGCTGGAAGAATGAGATAGTTGCTAAACTCAAGAGCCAACAGACTTAGACGAGCCGTAACAACAAAAGAATCAAATTTTTAAGCATTAAATGACTAAGTCATATTAGGTTCCTGAAGGACTATGCACCTATAACTGGAAATGGCCTGCTTCTTGCAAGAAACGAAAATGCTACCAAGTTTATACTTACAAGGCTGAGGAGAAGAACGGAATAAAAGGGTGAAAACCATATAAAGTTGTAAACATGAAATGTAACCATGCAAGCAGCATGGATGAACTTCATAAAGCCTGCAACATATACTTAGTATCTATTAACCTGTGCAGCATCTGAGATCAATAACAATACGAGATCACTGCCGGAGACAGTATCCCAGATATCACCCAAGGTTCCAGACTCTTCTGTAAACCCAGCAGCACGTGCTTCCTCGAAAGAACAAGAACCCTTCCTCAGTCCAATCTGCAAAAGTAGGCAACAGAAACTTGGTGAGGGAATCGGAAAACTTAACAAAGATACAATAGATGGGCCTAGTATAAAGGGACCGTGCAACCAATAACCAAGTTCTAAAGTCATGTAGGAGAGTTTATTTCATTTAACCTTCCAATCACAAGTGCTAAAAAGAAACAATGAGGATAAAAAGGGGGGTGAAGTAGGAGTTTGTTTCAATCTTCAATCAAATCTGCAAAAGCATATAACAAAAGAAGTAGAAAGAGAAAATCAAGATAAAGGAACGAAAAAAGCCGTGCCCAATAGACAAGAGAAGTTTGTTTCCCATTCAAGTCTCAATAACCGAAAACAAAAGCTAGCTGATTTCGTAGATAGAGAAATAGATTGACCTTGACCACGATGTCTGACTTGGCCTCGGCAAGTGAATCCCTCAGATTTTGCGCTTGGGCAGGACCCTGCATAAAATAAAGAATAACTGCTGTTAAGTATATTGATCAAAGTAAACCAACAAATGGCAAACATATAACATGAGGTTATCAGGGACCAAGTCCTTTACTTGAAAATGAGAACATTCAAACAAAAGCAGATCATAAATATAAAAAAGATCAAATTTTCCACATAAGAACAAGTAGTTAAGACCACTGCTCCCACTTCCAAACTTGACAGCAGTCTCGCTCACAATAATAACAGGCTTTCAGTTGAATGAAGAAGAAAATGGACCAGTTAAGCTTTTAAACATACACCACATAGGCAAATAAGCATACATGAAGTGATTTTAGTAACAAAAACCAACACAGCTCTAGATGAACTACATTGATCATTATATCTAACTTCAACAATATTATTTAACAGTTTATCTTATGTAGAATATTGGTCTTTCATGAAAATAATTGCAGATTCTATAGTACGGAATACTTGAAAGGCCAATGCATCCATTTAACACTGCAGATGCAAGTTTTTGTCAGAGTACTCATCCACATCCAAATTCAAGTGATCACAATTTCCTAAGATATTTTTAGTTCCACTTCCATAATCAAATACAATCAGGCACTCTAATTTCCTCCATTAACCAAAATAAGACATACTATTAACAGATTTCCCTTGATAAAATACTTTTTCACCTTATGTATATAGCTTCATCTGCAGAAAAGGAGTTGATTTATTTTCATATTTTTAAGCACATGACACATAAAACATACGTATATTTTTAAGCACATGACACACATTCTAGTTCTTGACACTTCATGAACTACATAACAAAAGCAAGACAAAGATAAATATATCAAACAAAATTTGACACGTGTGTAATAGACTCTATAACAAGCAGCTCACAGATGCCCATATGCATCTATGTACTAGTTTTATCTCCATAAAAAGAATCAACCAGTATGTCATTTCCTATAACATGTCAAAGCTCCACAATAAAAAAAATGTGAACTTTTTAAACATAATATCATATGCAGCAAACTCTAAGAGGGAAAACACAAACTTTTTCATTTTCACCACAAAATAAAACTGAAAAAACACACAAAAGGAATTGTGTTTCACCTGCGAACCCCAACCGATGACGCCAATCTGCTTGATCCCCTTGAAAGCATCAGGCAACAAATGGAACAAATCCCTCCCTCCTCTCACAATATACTGATGATACAAAAACAGAAAACATTAAAAACTATCAAAATAATTTAAAAAAGAAGAAATTTCTAGAAAAATTTCGAGCGGAGAGAGCGACCTCGTCGTGGCCAGCGAGAGTGACCTTCTCCTTCTTGAATACGGACGTCTCAAAGTCGAGAGTAGGGAGCGGGTTGCCGATCGAAGGAACGGACGACACCATGCGAGCTCCGATGGCGCTGCTGCCGCCATTGGACCGGATCCGGGAGAGGAGATGGGTTAGAGTTTTGGATCCGATGCTGAACCCTAGGTTTGGGGAGAGATTTTAGGGTTTTAGATCGGGAGGGAGCGGCGAGCAAAGGGGCAAAGAATGTGTTGGTGGCCGCCGCCATTTTTGAGGACTGAGGGCTGAGGCTGAGGGTTGGCTTCGAGAGGAGAAGATTTTTTTTTTTTTTTTTTTGGGATTATTCTTATATATACTCCTCAAATCTCTCTGAGAATAAAACCCCCAAAGTCGCAAGATTTTCTTGAGTTCGAATATAAAAATACTCCGCAACCCACGCGCCCCGTAGCTTGAACATCGTTTGAGTTCCTTGCTAGCACTTTGAAGCAACTCACTTATTTATTTCTTAGAATTTTAAGATGCAAATTTCTAACAAATTTAATATTTAATATTAATTTCTAATAAATTGTTATTTAAATATTAGTCCTTAACATACCTATATCAGAGCCCCATCCTTAAAAATTTGTCGATTTTTCAATTTAACTATAGTTAAGAGCTGATTATGATTAAAAAATTGCTTATTTACACTTGCAATAGCTAAACAGAAGAAATAACCAAGTGCGGTTATTTAAATCTAAAGTAGCCCAAAAATAAGTTAAGATTTTTTTGAACAATTTCACCCTCACATGAAAATTCTAAAATATAGAATTATTTTTTCAAATATTATAATTTTAACACAATAATTAGTTAGTATACTCACCCCCGTAACTTTAATTTTCTTCAATTTCAAAATTTTCTCTATTACTCAACCCTTAAACTCTAATATTATAGAGTCATCTCCTTTTAAAAAAATCACATACCTTAATTTTCAAACAGTTATCGACAAGCAAATGACAACTTGAACTGTTAAAAGAAACTGTCAGAACCTTGGTTTTCAATCTTGGTTTCAAAATGACAACCTTGGTTTCCAATCATCAGACTGTTAGAAGCAAGCAGTGTCAATGATAAAATGTTTGGTTGCGATCACATCTGGAACCAACGGGAGCGTTCTTCATCATTGGATTTGGCTACAGTGGCACCATAGTTCCAACCTAGGGAGAAGAAGAAGATGATCCCTGTAATGAGAGAGCTTCACTTGATAGAAATCATGACAGAATAATAAGATGTGATAACATCTTTTGTCTATTGTCTTGCTGAGAGAATAAATTCACAGTACTGAGTAGATCAAGTCTGCCAAAGGCTGAGTTGTATCTATTCAGTAAATATCAGAAGTTATTCTACGAGCAGTATGTTTGGTTGTCGTAACTGGCCGTAATTCGTAGTTGTAATTGGTAAAGTGTTTTATAATTGTAAATGAGTTATATGTATGTAAATTTTACGGTGTTTGGTTGGTAATATAAAATTGTAAAGTGGGAAAGTGTATTGTACTTTACGGTGTTTGGTTGTCGTAGGGTCTGTTTGATTGTCGTAACTGGCCGTAATTCGTAGTTGTAATTGGTAAAGTCTTTTACAATTGTAAATGAGTTACATATATGTAAATTTTACGGTGTTTGGTTGGTAATATAAAATTATAAAGTGGGAAAGTGTATTTTACTTTACGGTGTTTGGTTGTCGTAATGTATAAGTCGTAAGTGAAAAAGTTAACCACAAAATTAACTATTTGGTGATTTTAAAAGTTTTAATACTGCAAATAAATATTAAAAAAGTTAAATATTAAAAATTTTTAATATTAATATAAAAAAATATTACAAATTTGTATGACCACAAAATTAACTGTAACTGGGCTGTAAGTGAGTAGTAATTGGGTTGCAAGTGAGTGTTAGTTGAGTTACGTAAGTCTTTTACGAATTACGGTCTAAACAAACGCCGTAGTTGTAACTGGGTAGTAAGTCATTTACGAATTATGAAATTTTACGCGAAACAAACGGCCCCGTAATGTATAAGTCGTAAGTGAAAAAGTTGACCACAAAATTAACTATTGGTGATTTTAAAAGTTTTAATACTGCAAATAAATATTAAAAAAAATAAATATTAAAATTTTTTAATATTAATATAAAAAATATTACAAATTTGTATGACCACAAAATTAACTGTAATTGGGCTGTGAGTGGTAACTGGGTTACAAGTGAGTGTTAGTTGAGTTACGTAAGTCTTTTACGAATTACGGTCCAAACAAACGCCGTAGTTGTAACTGGGTAGTAAGTCATTTACGAATTACGGAGTTTTACACGAAGGGGCCGTTTGTTTCGCGTAAAACTCCGTAATTCGTAAATGACTTACTGCCCAGTTATAGCTATGGCGTTTGTTTGGACCGTAATTCGTAAAAGACTTACGTAACTCAACTAACACTCACTTGCAACCCAGTTACTACTCACTTACAGCCCAGTTACAGTTAATTTTGTGGTCATTCAAATTTGTAATAATTTTTAGATTAATATTAAAATTTTTTAATATTTAACTTTTTTAATATTTATTTGCAGTATTAAAACTTTTAAAATCACCAAATAGTTAATTTTGTGGTCAACTTTTTCACTTACGACTTATACATTACGACAACCAAACACCGTAAAGTACAATGCACTTTCCCACTTTATAATTTTATATTACCAACCAAACACCGTAAAATTTATATACATGTAACTCATTTACAATTGTAAAAGACTTACCAATTACAACTACGAATTACGGCCAGTTACGACAACCAAACAGAAACAAACGGCCCCTAAGTCGATAAACATATAATGTAAGATGATGGTATTAAGATCAAACCTCTTCATGATGATTCTGTTTGCATGTATATGTTACTCGCCCGTGCTTGCATTTAGCAGTAGACAAATTTGTAAAGCATATCTCGTAAATTTGTAGCAGACATCCGAGAGGCTTGAAATCTTAAATGCACTGCAGATTTGAATTGAGAGGCAAGAGAAACATGGGAGAGGGAGTGAGGGAAACTCGGGTTTGAGATGGGTAAACGGGTGGGAGGGTGGAATTAATTTCAAATTAGAGAAATAACTGAGATTTTACATTTAAATTGGGTGTATAGAACATAAGAGTGTTTAGCGTAATTTGGTGGGGATCTATATATTAATTTACTGAGTTTACTAGCTGTAACCTCTCGATCCCGCTGGTATGAAGACGTTACTGCGACGTACATACGCAGGGCAGAAATACTTACACTAAACATCAGTACATGTAAGAATTAGAGTGCGAAAGCACAGTGCTAATATACATTCTAACAGAAAAGTACAATTACATAATTATTATAGACTATGACATAATATTCTAGGAGTATTACATTACCACGAGGCGCAAAAGTATGATTTAAAAAGCATGAAAAAAATTGAAAGATAAAAGTTTGCTTCTGAAAATAGAAAACTCTAGAACTTGTAATCGAAGCAACACTCTGTAGAATTCATTGTGATCCTCTGACATTATAGTGGATTCTTTCCCTCCCGTGATTTTTTCTTTCGGATTTTCTACATAAACTCTTTGTTGTTTGTAATTGCTTACATCTGATCTGCTCACTTATAATTCATGACGTGAAGAAATTTCTTGAGAATTTTCCGCCACACAAATATATATTTATCTATGATAGTATCATCATATATTATACCTCTTCCAGAGCATGTAGTTTGAACCTTCAGCTCATGTTGAACAATACAAGAAAAACATATAAACAAGCCTAAGATTTTTCTTGAAAGATCTTAAGAAATCACATAATATAGCATCATCCTTATAAGCAGCAAACTACTGCAACGTGGAGCACGTAGACCAGCATTCTGCTTAATTCACTCATGACTGAACCCCTCAAACACAAAAGGCTGTTGAGACTTCATTTCCACTTCAATTGCTCGTTTCAAAGTTCATGATCTCTCTCTCTCTCTCTCTCTCTCTCTCTCTCTCTCTCTCTCTCTCTCTCTCTCTCTCTCTCTCTCTATATGTGTGTCTGTGTGTCTGTGTGTGTGTGTGTGCAACATGCATGTGTCACACGAAATCTACTACTAAATCTATATATCTATATTTTGTTGTGATAAACATGAAAACTTAATTTCATGTTTATTTGGGTAAAAACTTTGGGTGAGAACCTCAATCCAAACCTACCAACTCTCCCCTTTGCGCTCGGTCAATGTTGCCACTCACCTGAAAAAAGCGTCCATCCTCTCTCGCTCTCTCCTGCTTCTTTGGGATCATTGTCAGTTGGAATTCTCAATTGTAAAAAGTCTATATCACTGTAGCAAAATTCTGAAGTTAAGGTCAGAATTGTGGTGTTTATATTTTTAACACGGCCTCACAGGATGATCGTCTTTTTTATGAGCCAGAACCTGTGCTTTTTCAGAATAGCAATATTATTTTATTTTAAATTCGCTTTTTAAATGTCCGCCCAATAAAAATTGAATCTAACTTACTATGATACCATATTTAAAGTTGTTGTCGTTATACCAAAACTCTGAAGTTAATATGAGAATTGAAGTATTTATATTTTTACATAAAAGTTTCTCATCTTTATATAGCTATGTACAGTGTTAAGTCCGCTGGAAACTTACTGTTGAGGTATTGGGGCTGATTCACAGTGGAGACCCGACCCGTTTTGCGGGGTTTCTTAGAATATCATCACGTTAGGGGTCCGATACCAGGAATTGGACCAGAGTACTTGTAATATAAATAACAATGAATCGTTTAAATCCAACAATCCATACTTTTACAGTATTTATAATAATTTTGTTAGATTTAACCTACTGTGTTTTTAAAATTTAATATATGTATTTCGAATATATTTGAAACTTATCTAATTACTTGGAGGACCACGTGACAATTTTAACTGTCTTTTATTCTTTAAAAAAAAAATACAAAAACAAAAGGAAGAACAAAATTGTGTTGTCTTAAAACATTACAAATTTAATAATATATTTGTGACTTTTATGAACAGACCATTTAAAATAACAAAGACTCAAGTCAAAAACCTGATTCCGTTTTATTCTTTTAAATATTTAGACTCACGCCTGTCTTTTCCTGGAGACACTGCACTAGCAATCTATTGCCCAGCAAAATTATTTCAGAACACCTGTTTTGCGGTTGTGATAAGCAAAAAATGCATGTATCTACACGTGGTTTAACTTATTATGTTGATTAGCTGCAGAAAAGGAAAATTTCGCGACAGTCATCTACTTTCTTTCATAATTAGCAAAAAAAAAAACTCACCCTCTCAATTTTTTATTCACTTTAGACTTATTTATGTCAGCATAAATTGATTTCTCTCAGCAACCACTTCTTTATATATTTTCATTTCTTTTTTTACCCTTCCCTATCGCCTCCGACGTTGCTCTCCTCTCAACTCTGACTCTAACGCAGAGTAATTCACAGATCGATCTACGCGGTCAAGTCGGCGTGGGGGTTGGCAGGGAAGGGGGAGCTACCTACCAGGAGTCTCAAGGGGTGGAGCTCCGGCACCAAATTTTTTTGAGAGCGATCTTTTGCAGATCTCGTTTGTTCTCGCTCGCGATGAGTTTTATCTGTGATCAATGTGGTTTTTAAATCTGTAAAGTATTGAAATCATTCGATGCCGGTGAATGTGGATTTGTTTAACGATGCTGATATAAGGATTCTGATTCATGATCGCAGTTCTATGTAAGGAATGCGATAATTGATTCGAAGACTGCGACTATGATCACAATCTTTTATTAATTGAAAATTAAGACATTTTGCAAGCACTGCGATTATTATCGCAGTCCCATTGTAGGCTAAAAATTTGTATTTTGTGATGACTACGATCATTATCGCAATCTTAATAAAGACTCAAAACAACATTTTTGTCAGGACTGTGATCATGGTCACAGTCCTAATAAAGAGGATTGTGATTATGGTCGCAGTTCTATAAAAACTTAAAAATATAACATTTTTGTGAGGAATACGATCATGGTTACAATCCTAATAAAGAAAACTGCGATTATAGTTGAAGTTCTATAAAAATTCAGATATATGATATTTTGTTGATGACTACGATCATGATCGCACTTCTAATAAAGACTCAAAAATAAGATGTTTTTTTAGAACTTTGATCATGGTCGTTGTAACGCCCCGATCTGGCGGGTACGGAGACGTTACTGCGACGTATATATGCAGGTTGAAAATACTCTCACGTATATACGCTAAGCATCAGTACAGGCAAGAATCAGAGTACGGAAGCACGTGGTGCATTATACATTCCAACATATGAGTATTATTATAAAGTTATCACCAGATGTGACACAATATTATAAGAATATTACATCACCGATAAGCCCAAATGCGAGAATACACAGAGATGAACAGGTATGAACAGTACAAAAGGGCGCTCACAAGATAGTTGGAGATGCCGCGAGCCAACTAGGGGGAGTAAGGATGGGACTGGAGCTACAGCTGGTCTGTCTGCTCCGCAGAAGTAAGCTTGATCCTCAGTAGGGAGATCCCCTTCAGTCCAAGCTCCGAGACCTGGACATGAGGATCTAGAGGAGTCAGTATTCCCCGGCAAGTGGTGATGTGAATGCCAAGTGGCGAGCATAGATAAGCACAAGTGTGTCGACAAATCCGAATCATAAACATGCATTAGAAAAACCGTGTCGTGAGCACAAGCATGCAAGGGCAAGTAGATAGATAACAAGTAATATCAAGCAGGAACTACTCATGGTATGATAAGATAAGAGCAGAAGACTGGTGGAATAGAATATAAGTGGAAAGGCGGGATATGAACAGGTATAGTATAATAATCATAAAACCGGAAATCCGAAGTAAAACCTGATGAATGCAATTATGGCGAAACAAGTGGTATAACCAAGTTTGTAGAGTAACATAACAAGTTATTATCTTGGCATTTTATTATTATTACTCGTCCGACCCATATATCTAGGTATGTGTCCTGGTGTACATCTCAACACACATACATCCATATATAAGTAAGTCGAGATTGGTTATTGGAAGCTGATGAAGAACTGATAGCTCATACTTATAGTAGTTCCCGTCCGCCCGTGACGCAGCCATTTGGGGGCCTGAAATCCCCCTAACACGCATCTTCTGGGGGCCTGAAATTCCCCTAACACGAATCGTCAGTTTTGGTATTCCACTACTATAAGCAAGGCATCATACCGGCATCTATCACTTCCTCCCATTCTCCGTGTAGATTATCCTTTTTATAGCTTATGAAACATAATTATCAGATTACGGGAATGAGTAGGAACATAACTGGTCATAACACGAGTACATAACAGGCATAACAGGAGTCATAACAAGCATAACGGTAGTACATAACAAGAGATCAGGTACTACATTCCCGTAATGTGATAATCATGAGTAGAGAGTTATTCATAACAGGTATCAGGTTTTATCATGCCAATGACAAGTATTCATGTAGGTGACCTGTGATAAGTCATATCATAACAAGGGGAAGGTGATAAGAGATAATATAACAAGAGCAGGTGTCGAGTAGTAGCATGTCGGGTGTCAGGTGATAACATATCAAGTGTTAAATGATACAGACAGGTATATGTCAAGTGTTCACATAACAAGCTTGTATACGGCAAGTGTTCACATAACAAGCTTGTATATGGCAAGTGTTAGAGTAATAGTTGAGCACAATCAAGCGGAACTAAGCAAGCTGGAGGTATGAACAGCAAATAGTGTTTAACACTGGAGCGCCTGGCGAGGTTACCGGGACGACTCGGCTTAAAGTGCGAGTAGAAAATCCGACAGCATCTCGCCTAGACAAATCTAGTGGTAAAGCGCTGAGCGCTAAGCATACCTACCAGGCGGAGCTAAAAGATATGACTGTTGGCCCAGAGGCCTTCCACTCTAGTTTTGATGATGATTAACTCATGTAGTTATAGTTTACTAATAATCTTGTGATATTTAGTTTCAGATATTTAACTAAGATATTAGTAGGCGATTAGCTTCAACAAAGGTGTTTTGGAGCTTTCACATGGTGATTCAAGAGCTCGAGTATCAAAATTCATATCTAGCACTCGTTGGAGTTAAGCTCGGTGGATCACGTTTGGATCGAACTGAGGCTCTCTCTCTGCGTTCTAAACTGAGGCTCCCTCTGCGTTCTGAACTGGGAAGTGAAGTTCTGAAAATTCAACAGATTCTTTAATAGAATTGTTGTCTGAATCTGGGACTTCCGAAGAAGAATATTCTTCAACCTTCCTTCTTCCTCTACAGTGGGTGCTCCTCCAAAGTAAAGGCAAATATTCTCCCGAAATTTGTCTTTGTCCCACTGCTTCAATAATCCTGTGAAGGTACTGGTTAACTACGGTTCGACCGTACGGTGATTTGGTACTGCTATCCAAATATCGTGAAGGAGTGTTGTATCTTGGGAGACCAGCGTCCAGTAACCCGTTGCACCGGTGCGGGGGACGTAATTGTCTTAAGAAGATTCGCTTTAAGCGTACCTCACTCCAAGTACTGTATAAGTGAATTAATTTCTTTATACAGAGGATATACTGATATTCAGTATATTGAGACTGATTTATACCAGTCTAATTGGTGTTTAACCAAGGAAGGAAATTGAAAGGTGGTTCTTAAATTAAGGAACGTTCTATTGAACGGAAAACCTCCCACCTGATATTTACCGACCTGGCAAATTAGATTGTTGATATTTCAGTGATATTGATTAGTTGTCAGATTGATCCCAGCAACCAACAATCTTAAGACAATTACGTATTGAAGTTTCTTAGTTCTGTTCTACTTGAACTTGTAGAAAATGTCTGAGACTAATCAAGATAGCTCTAGTAAGGCACCAAACATGCAGTTACAAGCTTTGATGCCTACTCCACTTCCTAACCCGAAGTCGGAGAAGCCAGGAAAATTTGACGACACAGAATTCAAGAGGTGGCAACAGAAGATGCTCTTCTACTTGACCACTCTTCGTCTGGCCAAATTCCTGCAAGAAGATCCACCAGAACCCGAAACTGATCAGGACTCAGTTCTTGCAGTCGATGCATGGACTCAAGGTGACTTCCTTTGCCAAAATTATGTTTTAAATGGACTGGATGACTCTCTTTACAATGTCTACAGTCCTATCACAACGGCAAAGAAGTTATGGGCCAGTCTTGATAAGAAGTACAAGACTGAGGATGCTGGTACCAAGAAGTTCGTCGTAGGACGATTTCTGGAGTACAAAATGGTGGACATCAAGACTGTAATCAGTCAGGTGGAAGAGTTCCAACTTATCTTGCACGAAATAGAAGCCGAAGGTATGATTCTACCTGAAACTTTTCAGATTGCTACTATCGTGGAGAAACTCCCACCTGCATGGAGAGATTTTAAGAACTACCTGAAGCACAAGCGAAAGGAGCTGAAGTTGAAAGATCTCATTGTGAGGCTTCGGATTGAGGAGGACAACAAAAAGTCCGAGAAAAAGAGCAGTAAGAACTCCTATGACGCCAAAGCCAATGTGATCGAAGACTTAAAGAGGAAAGCATCTACTTCCAAAGGCTTAAAGCGGGAGAAGACTTCCCAAGGGAAAGGTCCAAGAAGGCAAGAACATGCGCTTCAAGGGAACTTGCTACATCTACAACAAAGAGGGGCATAAGGCGAATGAATGTCGCAGCCATCTCAAACAGAACAAGAATCTTGTTAATGGTCTTTTTAAAGACAATATTGCAATGGTAGACAAAAAGTTTGTGTATTTGTACCCGAAGCTTATAAATAAAGGAAAATCTTCTGTTTATTTGCTTGAGTCTCCTACTTTATGACATGCTAGATTAGGGCATGTAAATTACAAGTCTTTAAAGAACTTGTCTAATGTAGGATATATTCCTAAACTCAACTTGGAAAAAATTCGCAAGTGTGAGATTTGTGTTGAGGCCAAGTTAGCGAAAAATTCATTTCACTCAATTGATCGAAATACATAACCTTTAGGGTTAATTCATAGCGATCTGTGTGACTTGAAGTTTATACCAACTAGAGGCGGTAAAAAGTATTTTATTACTTTTATTGATGATTGTATAAGATACTGTTATGTGTATCTTTTAAACAGTAAGGATGAGGCAATAAATATGTTTATAACATATAAAGCCGAAGTTGAGAATCAACTTAACAAGAATATCAAGATTCTAAAATCCGATAGAGGCGGAGAATATGAATCAAATGATTTTAGTGAGTTATGTGCTAAATTTGGTATAATCCATCAAACTATAGCACCATATACTCCTCAGCAAAATGGAATTGCTGAACGGAAGAACAAAACTTTGAAGGAAATGGTCAATTCCATGCTCGTAAGTTCTGGAGCTCCGCAGAACTTGTGGGGGGAAGCTCTGTTAACTGCAAATTATATTCTAAATAGAGTACCCCATAAAAAACTTGGTCTTATACCATTTGAGTTATGGCATGGAATGACACATTCCTACCATTACCTCAAAATGTGGGGGTGCCTTGCAAAGTTGCTAGCACCATTACCTAAAAAGACTAAGTTGGGAGCAAAAACTATGGACTGCATATTCATAGGCTATGCCTTGAATAGTAGTGCCTACAAATTTCTGGTTCATAAATCAGAAATACCAGATATTGATGTAAACATGATTATCGAATCTAGAGATGCTGTGTTCTTTGAAGACATCTTTCCATACAAACGGAGAGCATATAAGACTTCTGGGAAAAGAACACATGAGATGGCGTTCAGGGACGAAAGCCCCGAGGAACCGATTATTAATGCGGAAATTGAATCAAGAAGAAGTCAGAGATCTAGAATCTCAAAATCTTTTGGTTCAGATTTCATACCATACGCTATTGAAAGCGAGCCTCAAACATTTAAAGAGGCTATGTCTACCTCAGAAGCACAAATGTGGAAAGAAGCTATAAATAGTGAAATAGAATCCATACTAAGTAATCATACTTGGGAATTGGTAAACTTGCCTCCTGGCAGTAAACCAATTGGGTGTAAGTGGATTTTCAAAAGAAAATCAAAACACGATGGATCTATCGATAGTACAAGGCTAGATTGGTAGCCAATGGTTATCGACAAAAAGAAGGACTTGACTACTTCGATAATTATTCACCAGTAACAAGAATAAGATCCATTCGGATGTTGATTGCAATTGCAGTATTGCATAACTTAGATATCCATCAAATGGATGTCAAGACTGCATTCTTAAATGGTGAATTAAATGAAGAAATATATATGGAGCAACCTGAAGGATTTATAGTGAAGGGCCAAGAATACAAAGTGTGTAAATTAGTAAAATCCTTATATGGTCTAAAGCAGGCTCCAAAACAATGGCATGAGAAATTTGATAGTGTCATGATCAAAGATGGATTCACTATCAATGAACGCGATAAGTGTGTTTACACTAAAACAGTTGGAAATGCATGTATCATTGTTTGTCTTTATGTAGACGACATGTTGATACTTGGGACTAATATTGAAATTATTAAGTCCACTAAAATAATGTTATCCAACAGTTTTGACATGAAGGATCTGGGGGTTGCTGATGTAATTTTAGGAATTAAAATCACCAGAACACCAGATGGAATCAGTCTATCTCAATCTTACTACGTGGATAAGATGATAGAAAGATTCAAGGATCATGGGATAAAGGAGAATACAAATCCTTTTCTCCCACACGTCCACCTTCATAAGAATACAGGAACTGGAATACGCCAGTTGGAGTACTCTCAGATTTTTGAAAGTCTAATGTATTTAATGAATTGCACTAGACCCGATATTGCTTACGCTGTAAGCAAGTTAAGCAGATACACTAGCAATTTTAGTGATCAACATTGGACTGCTCTACTACGAGTATTGGGTTACGTATCACATATCAAGGAATATGCCTTGAGATATGGATAGTATCCACCTGTACTTGAAGGATACAGTGATGCTAATTGGATTGCAGATTCTGAGGAATCAAAGCGGATACGTATTTACTCTAGCAGGAGCAGCGGTATCATGAAAGTCTTCTAAGCAAACATGTATTGCTCGTTCCACTATGGAATCGGAATCATAGCCTTAGATAAGGCTGGAGAAGAAGCAGAATAGCTTCGACAATTCTTAGAAGATATACCATTATGGCAAAAGCCAGTGCCCGCTATATGTATACACTGCGATAATCAAGCAGCTATATCTAGGGCACAAAATGTTATATACAACGGTAAGTCTAGACATATTCGTCGTAGACATAATACCATGAAGCAGTTGCTCTCAAATGGAATTATCTCTATTGACTTTATATCGTCAAAGGATAATTTAGCTGATCCGCTTACTAAAGGTTTAAGTGGAGAGCGAATACACAACGCATCGAGGGGAATGGGTCTAAAAGTCTAACCTTACTGAGTCAGCTTAATGGAACCTCACTTAGTAACTGGAGATCCCACGGACTAAGTTCAAGAGGAAAAACTAGTTATGATTGACTCAGCAAGTAAGCACTTGAGAGCTTGACTCCAAACCATTCCTAAGGTGCACATAAGTGCTTTTCTACAAGTGGATTAAGGATAAGCTTAAACGCTTTTAATGATGCCTATATCTTATTACTAAACAAGTGGAGTAGAGTAGACTACTCTTAATAGGACGATCACCTATGTGAGTATAGAGCTGGGTTGGCTCTTTGAGAATTTCTATAGAGGCTGTTATTCCCTAAAGATACTCTCTGAAACCAAGAATGTACAGGACCAAAATGGACACAACCGAGAACCAAAGTTAATTTGAAAAGTCACTGTGTGAAGCTTGTTGACTTGGCTTACACTAACGGCTAACAGTTCAAGACCTAGTTCACTGATTAGCCAGTAAGTCTGATAAAACTTTCGCTATGGAAGGTTTAAGATCTAGTTCACCTATCCTGATGCAGTTTCTTTTCTAAAGTACCTTTCACAATAGAGTCAGTCTCTTTGTGTGTCAATTCCTTGAATCTCCATTCATTGTGGGGGATTGTTAGAATATGAAGAATGTATATGTGAATCTTTGAATTGAATTACGGCGAGATCCGTTGATCAAATCAATTGGATGATGGTTGGAGTGTGTTCTCCTTCCATTGGGGATGAACGCGGTATATTCACATATTCAATTCCGACTTCGAATGAATGAGATATTCAAGTCTAAAGATTGCCTAATTCAAAGCCAAAATGGGACTAAAAATAGCTAAAGACATTTAGTCCCACATTGGCCATGAGATGGAAGTTCGTAGTGTTTAAATAGAGAAAATTGAGAACAAAGGGCGTGCCCTTTGGGTACTTGGAGTTTTTGCGCGCGATTGGGAGGGAACCATGCCCGCACATGCGCGCGCGCGCCGCCGCTGACTGCGGCGGCGGTCGGCCGGTGCCGGGCCGGGCTCAGGCACGGGCTCAGACACGGGCTCGGGTTCGGGTCCGGGTGCGGTTTCCCTACCCAGCCTGGTTCTTTTTGAACTGGGTCTCACGGGTATGGGTACGCGGAGCATACCCGCTCCGCTATCCAGATCCGAACCGCCCCGCCAACGGACCCGCTCCGCTATCCGGATCCTAACCGCCCCGCCAACGGCTGTCTATAAACCGTCGCGACAGTTGGACGGTTGAACCGAACCGTTGCAACTGCTCGTTGGGTTCGGAGCAGATTGCCCCTCTCAGAGCGCTATAAATAGCGCTCCGTATTCTCAATTGAAAACACACCAACAACGAACTCTCTCTCTGCGTTCTGAACTGAGGCTCTCTCTGCGTTCTGAACTGGGAAGTGAAGTTCTGTCTTGAAGTAACTTCCAACGGGAAGTGGGAAATTCAATTTTCGAAGCGACTTTCAAAAGAGATTCTGCAAAAATTCGTTCTGAAAGAGGGCTCAGAAAATTCAACAGATTTTTTTAATAGAATTGTTGTCTGAATCTGGGACTTTCGAAGAAGAATATTCTTCAACTTTCCTTCTTCCTCTACCGTGGGTGCTCTTCCAAAGTAAAGACAAATATTCTCCTGAAATTTGTCTTTGTCCTGCTGCTTCAATAATCCTGTGAAGGTACTGGTTAACTACGGTTCGACCGTACGGTGATTTGGTAGTGCTATCCAAATACCGTGAAGGAGTGTTGTATCTTGGGAGACCAGCATCCAGTAACCCGTTAGCACCGGTGCGGGGGACGTAATTGTCTTAAGGAGATTCTCTTTAAGCGAACCTCACTCCAAGTACTGTATAAGTGAATTAATTTCTTTATACAGGGGATATACTGATATTCAGTATAGTGAGACTGATTTATACCAGTCTAATTGGTGTTTAACCAAGGAAGGAAATTGAAAGGTGGTTCTTAAATTAAGGAACGTTCTATTGAACGGAAAACCTCCCACCTGATATTTACCGACCTAGCCAATTAGATTGTTGATATTTTAGTGATATTGATTAGTTGTCAGATTGATCCCAGCAACCAACATATAGAACATAAGAGTGTTTAGGATAATTTGGTGGGGATCTATATATTAATTTACTGAGTTTACTAGCTGTACCTCTCGATCCCGCTGGTATGAAGACGTTACTGCGACGTACATACGCAGGGTAGAAATACCCACACTAAGCATCAGTATATGTAAGAATCAGAGTGCGAAAGCACAGTGCTAATATATATTCCAACAGAAAAGTACAAGTACATAATTATCATAGACTATGACATAATATTCTAGGAGTATTACATCACCGGGAGGCGCAAAAGTATGATTTACAAAGCATGAAAAAGATTGAAAGATAAAAGTTCACTTCTGAGAATAGAAAACTCTAGAACTTATAATCGCAGCAACACTCTGTAGAATTCATTGTGATCCTCTGACGTTATAGCGGATTCTTTCCGTCCCGTGATTTTTTCCTTTCGGGTTTTCTACATAAACTCTTTGTAGTTTGTAATTGCTTACATCTGATCTGTTCACTTACAATTCATGACGTGGAGAAATTTCTTGAGAATTTTCCTCCACACAAATATATATTTATCTATGATAGTATCATCATATATTATACCTCTTCCAGCAGTAGTTTGAACCTTCAGCTCATGTTGAACAATACAAGAAAAACATAAAAACAAGCCTAAGATTTTTCTTGAAAGAGCTTAAGAAATCACATAATATAGCATCATCCTTATAAGCAGCAAACTACTGCAACAAACCACGATCGGTGTAACCATTCCTTTTGACACCGAAAAACACAAACTTCTGTGCTCGCAGATTCACCTTACCATTCTTGGCACTGAAGTAGGTCGGACTTCCAAATTCCCGCAGCAAACCACGATCTTGAGAAGCTTTCCCAGAACAAATTTTCAATGGAGCTTTACCTTCTGTCACAGTCGATCTATTCATGAGATGGCTAGCATACACAATCGCCTCAGCCCAAAACGATTTGTCTAATCCTGCATTAGACAACAACCACTGAACCTTCTCCAGTAAGGAACGGTTTACTTTCTTAACCAACCCATGTATACCTTTTGTGAAGTGAGTAGCAATACCTGTGTTCTGACCAAATCGTAAGAATTGGTTCATGCCTCTTTCAACATTACCAATCTGCAGCTCCTTGATCTTCCTACCAATCTGTTTCTCCATTCTTCCTCTCCACTTCACCAACATATATAGGACTTCACTCCTTTGTCTCATGAGATATATCCAACAATGCCTAAATAAACTATCAACAAAAGAGACAAAGTACCTGTGACCTCCAAGCGATGCAGTCTTAGCAGGTCCCCAAACGCTTACGTGAACACAATCAAGAAGACCTTCTGAGCGGTGAGTACTGGTGCTGAATTTCACCTTCTTCTTGTCCAGAACGCTGTGTTCACCTTCCAACTTGCACGTAGCAGCACCTTCCAACGATCGCTTCTTTGCAGGAGCTTGCAATGACCTTTCACCTCCATGTCCGACCTTTACCTGCCAGACCTCCGTGCAACCATCATCTGAAGAATTAGAAGTCTCCACCTGACCTGTAACCGTACTACCCTTCAAGTAGCAGAGATGTCCCGACGGACGCCCTTCATCACCACCATCGAGCCTTTGATCATCTTGAGAACACCATCTCGAATAGATATCACCAGACCCAATGCTTCCAAAGCACCAACAGAGATTAGGTTTCTCTTCAATTGAGGTACATACCTCACTTCCTTCAGTTCCCTTTTCCATCCTATCAAACATCTTGATTTGGATTGTATCTACACCCTCCATGATACATGGATGATCATCACCCATAACGACTGAACACCCCTCCAGCTTCTTAAAGCTAGAAAACCAATCCCGATTAGGGCACACATGGTATGTAGCACCTGTATCTAAAATCCATTCATTTTCTCCTGAGTAGCCAACGATGGGAGCAGTGACTGAGAATGAGAAAACCGACGAGTCTGAGTCTGATCCATCTGCCTGTGAAGTACTGCTCTGAGTACTGACCACCTTTGCAAGATTTGCCTCAGTCTTACACTCCTTCTTCTTCCCTTTAGCCTTTGGACAGTCCACTTTTCAGTGCCCTAATTCTCTGCAGAAGGCACACTGATTCTTCTTCAGATCCCTATAACCCGGCCTGGACTTCGATCTCCCTCTTTCATTTTTACCCTTCCTATATGAACCCCTGCCTCTTACTGTTAGCGCCTCTGCTGATGAGCTTGACTAAGAAGGTTGTCTCTCCTTTCTCCTCGTCTCATAATTTGCCAAAGCAGATGACACTTCATGATAGTCAAGAGTCTGTCTACCATTTATGAAGGTTAAGGTGAATGTTTCATACTCTTCCGCAAGGAGAGAGTTCAAGAGGATTACCGCCTTGTCTTCTTCATCTATCTTGACATCCACATTGACCAAATTCGTAAGAAACTTCGTGTAGCGATTTAGATGTTCATTCACGGAGCATCCCTTCTTCATTTGAAACCAGTACAGCTTGCTCTTCAGCTGCAGTCTCGATTCAATACTCTTGGTCAGATATTTTCTTTCAAGGATCTCCCACAACTGCCTCGCAGATGTCTTGTGTAACACAAGATATTTGATGTCTTGTGTTAGACACGATCTAATCAAGCCACACGCAGATCGGTTCATCTTCTCCTACTCTTCTTCAGTGGTTGTACTTCACTTCTTCTTCAGAAGTAGAGTATCCTCGAGGTTCGATGCATTTAGGGCATCCATCACCTCGCACCTCCACATCCCAAAATTGTTAGTGCCGTTAAACTTCACCACGTTAATCCTCGGATGAGGATTCATGGTCCTCACTGATGTACTTTCTTCTGCCATCTCTCTAACTGGTAATGTGAAAATACCAAACGGAGATAGATAAGCAACTCTGATAAAAATCAAATTTTTACCTTTTCACGAAACCCTAGATGAGTTCCTGACCAGATCTACTCCTCCAATGATTCCTTGAGCACTTCTCGCGCTGTTCTGAGATCGACACATGATCCCACGAACAAGACCACCGCTGATCTGAGATCGACACACGATCTCCACCAAATCAGCACCCGATGCCCTCCGAATCGCCAGATAATCCCACGAAGAGCCTGGGATGCTCTGATACCACTTGTTGCGCGCCGAACAACAACCACAAAGAGGAAACCCAAGATCTCAGATGCAAAAGAACAATATCACCAACAACAAATAACACCCAAGCAAAGAGAAGAGCACAAAATCAGATTTAACGAGGTTCGTCCTGTTTCGCCTACGTCCTCGGGGCAAGAAAGAGAGGATTTTCTATTGATTTTTGTGAATCAATACAATGTTTACAGCAATAGCAATGAAGAGAGGTCTGCCTCTTTCATATACACACCAACAAACCCTAGAAATCCGCTCATCACTTAAACAGATTTTCAATTCAGCACTTTTCCGAAACAGCTCGACCCGATTGTCGGTCGACCGGTCGATCGATCGACCATATACACCGGTCGACCGTGCCTAACCGAGAGTTAGGCACTTTCAGTCGGTCGACCGGGCCGATCGACCGCTATACCCCGTGCATGTCTCCTGTGCATGCTGTGCACGACGGTCGACTGGGCCGGTCGACCGTTCTGCTGCTTCTGCCGACGGTCGACCGGACCGGTCGACCGTTCGCCTACTGTGCTGATTCCTTTGGCTGCTGATGACATCATCGACTTCCTTGACGACTTCCTCTCTCTTCCTACAGATCAACCAGTACGGAGGCGCCGCCGCCGCTGTCGACGGAGGGCCGACGTTCTTGAGGCAGCATGGGCTGGTGGAGTCCCAGAAGTGGAGCAATTTGGGGGTGATGATGGGGTTCATTTGTGGGTACAGGGGTGCTCTGCTTGATCATCCTCTGGGTGAGGTGCTGCAAGTTGAGGAGATTGAAGTTGTTTTAATTTTGTTTTACTTATCTTCGTTCTTAAAGATGCTGGTGGAATGTCATGGTACCAATGTGAAAGGATTAATTTCAAGAATTATTGAATGAACAAACTATTCACGAATAGTTCGTGTTCAGCTCGTTATTGAACTAGTTCGCTCGTAATTCGATCAAGTTATAAATGAGCCAAACTAAAATAAGATCAGCTTGTTCAAGTCCCGCTTGTTTGCACCCCTAACGGAGAGCACACGACCGACAAGGGGAAGGGATACAATAGATGAGGATCATGTTATCATTAGGATATCAACACAAAATAGAGATCAAAGAACAAACATAAACACATACATATAACGAGATTCGAAATAAGTCTTACATCCTTGAGCATGTAGTTTCATTAATTTCAAAAGAGAGGAAGTTACGAACAGAAGAGATCGTAGACCTCAATATCCTTATCTCACGGATAATGAAAATGAAATATTTCATGACGGCTGGAAATAAATCTTATATTCCTAAATTGTTTCCCAATACAAAATACTCAAAGTACCCCCTCAACAAGTACAGGTACAGGACAAACTTAAATCAGTAAATTTTTTTGGTTGATCACCCCTGCTTCTGCTTCTGAGGATGAGGTCTCCCTGATGTTTTTGTTACCTCTACTGAATGGTTCTGAATTTTTTCCCCCCTCCCTTTACTAATCCTTAGCTAACAATGTCAGTCCTATGAAGGGTTCGATACAAAAGAGAATGAGAGGGGAAATTAGACTCAAACCAAGTGTAGCATCTGTTCTAAAATTAATATTTAAATAGAATAATTTTTGAATGTGAAGTGCCGAACATGTTGATTATCAAAAAAGAAAAAAAAAAAAAATCTTGCCTTCAACTTGGACTCACTCGGGGGTTTGGATGTGTTACGCAAGGCTACAGGGACTTCGGATGGAGAGCAAATATTTCCCCAACTCCCGCTCAAAAAAAAAAAAAAAAACAACTAGGTCAGTATTTTTATGAAATTTTTCTTATTTTGGACATAAAAATAAAATAGTTTTATATGATAAGGATATTATTATTAATATTTAATGTTAATGATTTTGTTAGGCACGTGCGGCATACGCAAAAGTTCTAGTGAATTGCAATTCTTGAAGTTCTAATTCCTTGTAACCAAATGGGTTTTTATTTTTAATATTACTTTTTACAAATCATATTTTTGAATTTAAACTTTTTTTTTTTGTTGAGTTTTACTTTTATTTTATGTGCAAGAAAGTTGAAGGAAATATGTATATGAAATTCCAATTCCCTGTAACCAAACATGTTTCATTTTATCTTCTAAAATTATCAAAATCAACTAAAGGGAGGTTTTCTCCCGTTACTCCTATACAAAATTTATCCGTTCGTCTGTTCCTCTTCGTCCGCGCGAGAGAGAGAGAGAGAGCAACGCCCGTTCATTTGCCTCGCTCATTCGCTTTCGCAACTCAAGCACCTTCCCTGCTCTTTCCCCCATCCCCATCTTCTTCGTCCTCCTCCCCCACCTCTTTTTCCCTCTCCGCTCGCAGCTGCTCCCCTCTCTTGTCCTCTCTCCCTCCTCCCCCCGCCCTCCTCTCTCCCTCTCATCACTGTCACTGCTTCGCCGATGACCACCGTCCCTCCGACCAGTATATATTAGTTTAAAAGTAACAATTAGAGAGGGATTTAAGGGAAGAAAAGGATTGCAGATGATGGCATGTGTTATTTGCTAAAAGCCCGGGCTTTTTCCGCAACTTGACATGTGTTATATGTAAAAATCCGGGGCGTTTTCTGCAACTTCCTTTTTTATTTTGTCATGCTCGATGGATCCGTTTAATCTAAAATGTTACAGAGAGAACAATGGAATTCACAAGACATAATTTTCTTCAGTCCCAAGGCTTAAGCACTATAGAAACCAAGGGAGCGTCTTCTTCCCATTCGATCTGAGATCTCGCGACAAGTTCTTGTGAATGTAAGCGCTATTGAGTTCTTCAATTTTATTTCTAATTATTATAATAAATGCTTCCCTTTTTTCTCGATCTTCTCCTTGGATTTAGTAACCAGATCTAGGGTTTTCGGAGAAAGTTCTCTGATCTCTCGATATGAATGTCCTAATTTTTTTTCTGATTTTATTTTGAATTTTATTGATTATCTATAGATCGGAAAGTGTAGAATTGTTGAGATTCATTTCGATGTTTTATGATGGATTCTTGAAACTTGGATCAGTAAATTTTTTTTGGTTGTTCTATCAAATGAATCGTAAATTAATTGGCTCATGTACATGTCCTTTGCAAAATTTCTCATGTTTTGTATTGGACACCATGTATGAATTTTTAGGGTTTTTCTTAGCAAAAGCAGTGCGCAGGACAAGCCATTCATCATGAAGTTTACTGCAAAACTTAAAAATTCATTTTTGCAAAATTTCCATCGTAAAAACTAAGGAATTAGTATGTGAATCACAGTAATTTTTTTGTTAGTGAGCTAAAATCTAGGAGATAGCTTTATAAATCCTTTCCTCAATAATTTCTACACAAATTTGTAATTATTTTAAAAAGAAACCTGTTCTTCCCTTTGTTCTGACATATATTTCCTTAGCTGATATGTAGCGTCTTTGTGTAAATTAACACGTACACACACATATACATACACACATGTACACACATGTACATATATATGTATAGAAATAGACTTGGGTTCTTTGGAAAGGATATGGAGATGAATCCTTCTCATTCAAATTCAATGTTAGGTCATTTAAATTGATGATCTTCATTGTTAAGAGTGCTTAAAATAAAAAATTCAAGTGTTTTGAATTCTTTTTGCTTATTCATCAAGTAAGCGTAAAATGAATGGTCAAAATAATTAGTTGGTTAGTTTAACGGTGTAGAATATTTGAAACCTAACAAAAGTTGGTGTGCGAAGATTTTTAAATGTTTAGGTTATGATCAAATGGTCAGATTGAGAAATTTTATGTTTAAAGTCATAGATCTAAGTACTATGTTACTTTCGGCCATCCATTTTTGTATCTGCTTGACGCATGGATAAAAACTATAAAACACTTAATTTTTTAATTTTTAATTACTTTAAATAATATAAATCAACTTCAACAAAGTGAGTTTTGTATTTAAATGGCGTAGTATTGAATTTGAGTGGGAAAGATTCATACTCAAATTCTTTCAGAATCTATGTTGCATGGACACGGCAATATTAAAATGCACACGGCACGCGGACACGCGGTAAATTCTTATAAATACACACGACACTTGTGCCCGTCGCGTGTCGGACACGTTTTCGACACGACATCTCCATGATAGGAGTGTCCTTACTACATATATGAAAGTAGCCAAGTCTATCTCATATACACACACACATATACATACATACATACATACATACATATATACACACACACATACATATACACACATATAGGGTAGAGTTACAATACACATAGGAGTAAAGTTACACACACCTCTTTCCACCATACAAAAAACATTTTTTAAATACATTGTGGGGATCACTCACCCTAATTCTTGTTTGACCAAGTAATTTTTTTTGGCGGAAAGAGGCGTGTGTAACTTAACTTAGTTACACATGTGTATTGTAACTCTACCCACTCACACACACATACATATACATATACATATACACATACACATACACATATACACACATATATATACATATACACACATATATGCATATACATATACATAAATATCAATTTTGTAGTACCTTTTTCGACGGATGATTTCTTAGGCGCCATCAGTTGCAAATATTTTTTTCAAAAACGGATGAAATTTTTGAAGGAAAAGAACTAATTGGATCAGAACCGCCGGTTGAAGTTTTAGAGCTGTAAATTTTTTTGGAAGACAATTTTTTTACAATAAGGTAAAAGGTTGTGATGGAGGGTATTTTCGGAAAATACAATGTTGAGGTGACTGGCATTAAATTGGGCGGGATTTTAAAGGATTTTGTCCGCCAAATTTTTTAACAGATGTGGGGCGGTGATGTTGCCACGCCCGCAGGCTGAGAAAACTCTCTCAGCCCGCAGGCTGAGGTACAGTAAGCCCATATAGAGAAAAATGTATATCAGCCCGCGGGCTGAGAGTATTCTCTCAGCCTGCGGTGACGTGGCTCAATTTGTCACCTCACTGACTTGCGGCCCGCTTTTATGTAGAAGTTAAATTACCAAATACCCCTTATGATAACTTTTCCTTATTGTTTATTATTATTTTTCCCCCCTTTTATTTTTTGCCGCTATTTATATGATATAAATTACTTTTCAGCCTATTTCCTGACCTCTTTTGAAAGATCTAGTTTCACCTTTTCAGTCTGCGATAAACTTTTTTCTAAAAATATAAAATCTTTTCAGATCAATTTTTTCTGCAAAATATTTAATGTCGACGTCTGAGCAGTATACCGGCGATCTTAATATGGAAGATATTGCATCTGGTTCTACTTTCTCTCAGAATATTGAAAATCTTGAAGGTTGACATCTCTGCATGCCGATCAACAGGTTTTAATTGTTTATATCTATTTTAAAAACAATTTCTTAAATATTTAATGTTTTCTCTTTAGACTGTGAGGTACTGCGACCGTTTTAATATTCGGTCGCAATCTTATTTGAAAATAATCTCCGGCTGTGAATTCTTTTTTTCTAGGGTATGCGTCTTAGGTCGCAGTCTTTAGTAAGGAGTAATATATATTTCTTCACATACGGATAACTGCGACTTAGGTCATAGTCTTTAGTAAGGAGTAATATAGATTTCTTCACATGCGGATAACTGCGTCTTAGATCGCAGTCTTTAGTAAGGAATAATATAGATTTATTCACATACTGATTACTGCGACTTAGGTCGCAGTCTTCAATAAGGAGTATTATAGATTTCATGCCGTATGTGAAATCTTATTTTTATTTACTGCGACTTAGGTCGCAGTCTTTAGTAAGAAGTAATATAGATTTCTTCTCATACGGATAACTGCGACCTTGGTCGCAACAGCTGATAAGAAGTAAATTGTTGTCATCTCTTATGCGACCTTGGTCGCATTTATATAACTTATATTTTAGAATACAGTGATATCTAAAAAATATTTATATTCATTTAATTCGTGTAAATTCTTTTTGTAGGATATGAATGCACATGCAGAAATGTCTGGAAGCTCAGATAAGTTTATAGGGAAACAGTTCCTGTCGCATATGGAAGCATACAATTTCTACAATTGTTTTGCAAGGAATAGAGGTTTTAGCGTGAGAAGAAAAAGTACAGATAAGTCACGGAAGCCTCCTCATGAGATTATTTGCAGAAGATTTTGCTGCAACAAGGAAGGGCTGAAGAAGTTGTGTGACAAAAGACAAGAGGGGCTTACAGTGCATCGTCGAGTTAACACTAGAGTATCTTGTCCTGCTGAGATGCATATCCGTCTTCGTTTATTGTTGGACTCAACTCGATATTGGGTTATCACAAAATTTGTTGATACTCATTCACATGAATTGTCAAGCCCGGATAAGGTACATCACCATTACTCTCACCAGAATCATCGTTCAAAAATTAGCAGAAGCATTATGACCAATCTGGTTGATGTTGGAATGCGGCCTTCAAATATTTCCCGCGTTGTTAATGCAATGAGCCAGGGAGAAGGCTGTGAAGAAGTGCGCCCTCAACAAGTTATTGATTTCACTCGTCAACGTAGAAATAACTGCGGTCATGAGTTTATTGCTATTATCAAATATTTTCAAGAGAAAGCCGAGACCGATCCAGAATTCTTCTTTTCAAGTGAAGTTGATAACGCAGGCACACTTAGAAGCATTTTTTGGGCTGATGGAAGAGTTATTTCGTCGTATCTGAGCTTCTGTGATGTGATCGTTTTGACACCACATACAGGACTAATCACTTGAGCTTGCCATTTGCTCCATTCACTAGAGTAAATCATCACCGGCAGTCAATTTTGTTCGGCTGTGCAATGCTTGCTGATGAGCAGAGGGATACTTTTGTTTGGTTATTCCAAAAATGGCTCAAGTGCATGCATGGAGTTAAACCGAAGCTGATTATTACTGATCAGGATGCGCAGATTGGTGAGGCCATCAAGATTGTTTTCCCGACGTCTCGACACCGTTACTGTTTCTGGCATGTACGGAAACATATTGCCGAGCAACAAATCCCAATGGCTAACAAGTATGGAGAAAATATGGTCTCCGATTTCCATGCTTGGTACACCTCCCGCGATATAAGCACTTGTGAGGAACGATGGCGTCTGATGAGTGAAAAATATCAGTTAGAAGAAGAAGATGGCAGTTGGTTGATGAAGATGTACAGGCTTCGTGGACATTGGGTTAATGCATATCTCAAGGATGTTTTCTGTGCTGGAATGACAACCAGTCAGAGGTCCGAGAGTATTAATTCCTTCTTTGATGGTTTTGTTAACTCAAACACTAAACTAGTGGAATTTGTTCACCAATATGATAAAGCCGTTGCTTCCCGTCGTGCATCTGAATCTCTTCAAGATTTTAGGGGTTTGAATTCTGTGCCCAATTGTACATCCAATCCATATGAGATACAGGTTTCGAAGTTGTATACACCGAAGATTTTTTAGTTGTTCCAAAAGGAATGTGCAGTTGTAATGACACTGTTTTCAGAAGAGGTGGAACAGGACAAACCTGGATCAACATATTTGGTTGGTAATTTTTCAGAATCAAAAGACAGTTGGGAAAAGGTCAGTTATGATAAGCGAGAGGAACTTCATGTTTCTTGCAGTTGCTCGTTATTTGAAACAGAGGGTATCCTATGTAGATATATTCTGTGTATTTTGTGGCGCAATCACGTTACACATATACCGGAATCATATATACTTCAGAGATGGAGGTTGGATGCTCGTTACAAAAACGTTGCAATTGAAAATGGCATGAGGCCTTTTCCCAGTCAAGGCACTCCACGGACGGCTAGATTGTGGTCAGTTCGTTCAAAATTTAATGCAATTCTGGACATGGTCGCTGATTCTGATGAAAATATTTCAAAGTTGGAGGGAGTTTTGGAAAGTTTTGCCCAAAATACCACTAGAGAATACAGAGCAATGTCAGGAAATGATCATTCATCACATCCTAAGACTGCCGTTGATTCCAGTGGATCCGTTGTTATATTGCGAGATGGTGAAGAATTGAATATACGTGATCCAATTGGTCCTGTACCAACCAAGGGGAGACCTAGAGCTGCATCCAGGCTTAAGTCTGGTTTTGAAGATTCTATATAACAGAAGGAAGTTAAGCATCGAAGATGTGGTAACTGCCAAGAGCTGGGCCATTACAGGACTGGTTGTCCGTTAATAGTATATTACATTAAACCTGTTAATCATTTTTTTTATAACGATTAATCTTTTAAAATTCTTACTATTTATTTTTTTTATTGGCAGAAGAAGTAGGTTTGGGTTGCCTCCATCTCGAAGGAACAAAGACTTCAATTTTTTATGAAGTGCGATCAGAGTCGCACAGTGTAGAGAGATTAAGTCACATTCTGACACTGGCGTGTAATTATAATCAGATTTATTATCATTCTTTGATTTCTACTGTATTATTTTTGTATGTACTTGTACTTTAAAGTTTTAATGCTACAAAATTCTACTTTATAGTTTAATTTTTTTTGTACATAATGTAGTCAGAGACTTTGGGTCGCAGTGTACATGGTTCATTGCGACCAAGGTCGCAGTGTTCTTATTGATAAAGATGGCCAGCAACTGCAATCTAGGGTCGCACTACATGTACTGCGACTTAGGTCGCAGTATGTTAGGTAGGTGTTTCCTTTATATTAACACGCATAGCGACCAAGGTCGCAGTGTTGTAGTTGATTAAAACATTGCCGCCATCAACTGCGACCAAAGTCGCATTGTATTTTACTAAGGCTGCGGCTATCAACTGCGACCAAAGTCGCAACCTTCTTTTTATAATTTTGAGATGGTGAAGACTTAGGGCGTGTTTGGTAGCTTGCAAAATGCTTGCAAAATGCAAAAACTTTTACAACTTTACAGTTTACACTTGTTTGGTTTCGTTTGCAAAATGCAAAATGCAAAAACTTTTACAACTCTTCTTTTCCTACTTACAGTTGCTACAGTTAAATTTGTGGTCATGTAAATCTCACTTTTACACTCATATTTTCCCACTTGCAGTTGCTACAGTTAATTTTGTGGTCATGTAACTCTCACTTGTAGTACACTTACAGATCAAAACAGATACTTGATAATCAATATATAATTAAATATTATTAAATATTTAATATTTTAATAGTGTTCAATTTCATATTTAATTATTTAATTATTTTATATTTTTAATCTTTAACTTTTTTTATTGTTTTAATATTTACTTTTTACTATTTTAATTAAATATTTTAATTTAATATTTTATTATTTTATTAATACTTATTCCATTTTTTATTATTTTATTTAGAGTTAATATTTTATTAATATAATAATATTATACTTTAATATAAAATTTCTATATATTTAATTATTTATTTTTAATATAAAAAATTACTTTATTAATATCATAATATATTTTATTATTATATTAATATTTTATTATGTTAATATTGTAATAATAATTCAGTATAATAATACTATAATGATAATTTATTATTAAATTATAATTATATTTTACTTTATTAATTTTATATTTCTATAATATTAAAATAATATTATAATAAAATTTATATTATAATAATTTTCAAGTATTTTTAATATTATAATATTATAACTATATTTTATTATTGTTGTAACATTTTTTAATATTTATATTTTATTAGTATTCTTAAAATTTTATTAATGTTCTTTAGATTTTCTTAAAATTTTATAATATTTATTTAGTTTGAATATTTTAGTAAATTTTTACTATTTATACTAATATTTTATTAATATTATTGTTATAAATAAAATATTAAGATTATTAATTTTTTATCTCAAATTTATTAATACAATTTAATTTGCAATAGTAGATTTAATTTAATAGTATTTTTAATATTTAAATCACTGCTACAGTTAGTTTTGTGGTCAACTTTTCCACTTACACTTTTACATTACCAACCAAACACCGTAAAACACAATATACTTTACCATTTACACTTTCACTTTATCAACCAAACACCGTAAAACACATTATACTTTTCCATTTATACTTCACTTTATCAACCAAACACCGTAAAACACAATACATTTTCTCTGCTACAGTTCACTTTTTCCATTCTCATTTTACGACTTACGACTTGCGACGTTTTGCAACGAAACAAACAGGCCCTTAAGTCGCTGTACGTTAGGTAGGTGTTTCCTTAATATTAACACGCATAGCGACGAAGGTCGCAGTGTTGTTGTTGATTAACACAATTACTGAAGGCATGTTTGTTTCTAACATCAGTACGCAATAGTAAAAGCCAAGTTGTAACAAGTGAAGACTGTAAATAATCAATGGAACTTATAATATATAAATGTATAGAACTGTGTATAAATTAAATCAATACAACAAAAAAATTATGCAATGAATTGCACTTGAAATATTTTTTACATTTATAAAAAAAATTATGGTATATCAATAATTTGCACGGAGATCAGTCTTCATATGTCGTATGTCGTATAATGTCTGTTTCTTCATCCCAACTCTTCTCTACATCTGCAAGTATCATGTATGCAAGCTCACTTCTTAGTTTCTGTACACCATCAACCGTAACAGCATCAGCAGCTGATAGATGATAGCCAGACGCTATGCTTTCCATGTACTTGCATACATATATAGCGCAATCAACACTGAAATTTCCATAGAGCAATCATTAAATGAAATTAGTTTTTGTACTAAAAAAAAGTAGAAAATATGAAATGAAATTACATGTCAAAAATTTATATACCTGTTTGCTTGTTGGGGGCATTTTGCGTATTTTATTTTATTTTTTCTCATTTTTTTTTGGAATGAATCTCAAAAATCTCTAATAATCTATCTTTCTGCAATGTCAATAGGAACAAAAATTAGTATTAACCAAATTAATTGCAAGTTTCCAGTAATCAAAATATTAAAATTTAACTCACCATTATTCTTGCATCTGTTTGGTAAAGCTTTGTTATACTACTTTTTTTGTCAGCTGGGACCAAAGAGTTGTAAAAAATCCACTCTTCTGTGGAGCAGTCGAATACCAGTAAGGTCCAGTGAAATCCCGATTCGTCGGCACTATGTTTGTGATTGATCGGGAAGAACATGTACTGCACGTCAGCTGTCCAGTTTTTCAACAGCTTGTGCTTGATGAAATGACCTTCCAGATCTTCAATTTTATTTACAACACCGTGCTGCGGACAAGAAAAAAATTTAAATCAAATACAAAATGAATTAAAAATATAACAAAAAATTATAAACTGCGACCTTAGTCGCACTATATTATTTAGTCGCACAGCTCCGACCTTGGTCGCAGGTCGCAGCTGTTACATTTTGTCGCAGTACCTGAGTTAGTAGCAGTACATTTTAATTATAAACTGCGACCTTGGTCGCAGCTCCGACCTTTGGTCGCAGGTCGCATCTGTTACATTTTGTCGCAGTACCTGAGTTAGTAGCAATACATTTTAATTATAAACTGCGACCTTGGTCGCAGCTCCGACCTTGGTCGCAGATCGCAGGTCGCAGCTGTTACATTTTGTCGCAGTACCTGAGTTAGTAGCAATACATTTTAATTATAAATTGCGACCTTAGTCGCAGTACATGTGTTAGTAGCAGTACATTTTAATTATTCACTGTGACCTTAGTCGCAGTACATGATTTATGCCTAAACAGAGATAGAGAATATTAGTAATCTTTTCCAGAGTTGATATTACATTAAACCGTAAAGGAGAAAGTAGATTTTTACCCAAGCTTCGCTTCGGAAGAATATGCTTTTTAATCCTTCTCTTTTCTCAAGATGCTGCATGTAGAAATGAATTACATTTGCATCTAAGTCTCTACTGAACATCAGGTCCTCAATGTCATTCCTTAAAATGATGATTGCATTATTGGTATCCTGATACGCAGTAGAACTGCAAGATATTCAAAACAAAGTTAGTAATTTAATTGTTCTTATATAAAGGTATAACAGAAATTTTTTTGCTATGAATTAACTTACTCAGAGTAGGACTTGTCGAAGAAATGTTTTATAAGAGCTTGTTGATGGGGCTGCAGAATTCTGTATGATGTGGTTTCGGTCAATTGTCTCGATTTTGGCTCATTGGAGGAAATCTCTTTGTCGCCGAAACCAGCGGTAGAACTCGCAGCCGTAGGCTGTGGAAGAGGATTTTCATTTTTTTTTCTTCTTCTGTTTTGGATAAACAAAGTCGGAGTCATCGCGATCTCTTTCAGCGCGCTTGCGTTCTTTGACTCCCCTTTCTATTGTTCCTTTAGAGGTTTCCAAAATAGCTTCTTTTGAGGATTGCTTCTGAGGCGGAGTATGTTCTTGAATTTCTTCTCCAGTAATATTTAAAATAGACTCAGAACCCATGATTTTATCCTGTTCCAGTTTTTTCTTCTTCTCCTCTTTAGCCTGCTTCTCCATCTGCTCCTTCATTCTTTTGTTCTCCATCTGTGCCTTCCTCTTCTTCTTCTCATTCTCTTCCTTCTCCCTCCTCCTCCTCTCTTGCCCCTCCTCTTCCCTCCTCCTCTTCTCCTTCTCCTGCTCCTCCTTTCCCTCCTCTTCTTCTCCTTCTCCTCTTCTTCCCTCATTCTCCTTTCATTCTCCTCCTCTTCCCTTCTTCTATTCTCCTTCTCCTTCTCCTCCACTTCTCTCCTCCTGTTCTCCTTTTCCTTCTCTTCTTCTCTCTTCTTCTCCTTCTCTTTCTCTTCCTCTTCCCTCTTCCTCCTTTCATTCTCCTCCTCTTCCCTTCTTCTATTCTCCTTCTCCTCCAATTCTCTCCTCCTGTTCTCCTTTTCCTTCTCCTTCTTCGCAGCAGCGGCTGCTCTCAGCAGCTCTTCTTCTTCCTCTTCTTTAACTTTTAATTTCCTCTGCTGCCTTTTTTGTTTTTTCTTCTCTTTTTTTCTCTCCTTTTAAATTTTAATTCAGCCTTGAGTCTTTTCTCAGTCTCCATATTTTCAATCTTTTTTTCAAGCTGAGAAACATAATCTCTCAAGTGCTGATTTGCAGACTTCAATCGTTTTATTTCTGTTGCTTGAACATCCGGTGGAGGTGGCAAATAACCTTCAAAAATTGGTTCTTGCTCACTCGTTTCAGCCGTTTCTTGCTCCTTTTCCGCCGGGATGTCAGCCTCATTACATGTATGGCCTCCTTCATCTCCTTTACTTTCACCTTCTTCTTCTTCTTTTTCTTCACCTTCATCTTCTGCTACTTTTTCTTCCTCATCCTCTTCCCCTTCAACAGGAAGGCCAACCATATTCTTTTCATCATTAGAGATGTTGGCCATTCGACTCAAAATCTGAAAATAAAGAGAAAAAGGTAAGCTAAAAATAAAACAATGAAATAATGATACTGCGACCATGGTCGCAGTTTATTTATGAAATATTTTGGATAAGAATGCGACCATGGTCGCAGTATGTTTGTCGTGCCAAAATTTATCTGCCAAGACATGCAGATCAACACTGCGACCATGGTCGCAATTCTGTTGAAAAGGGTATTTTCAAGAGAATGCGACCATGGTCGCACAATATTTGTCAGGCAGAAAACGAACTGCGAAAGGTGGCTCAATACTGCGACTATGGTCGCATTTTATTTGTACTACACATAAAAAAAAGTTTAACTTACAATATTGCTGTCAATCTTTTTAGATCAACTTCAAGTAGAGATCTGCTAATATTTTGGAGGTCCCATCTTACTGCGCGTGGTATTTTTTCCTCCAAACCAGACCTCTGCTCAAAAATAGGTGCCCTCTCACACAGCCAATACTGCAAAAATGAAAAATTAAATTAGTTTTCACAAATTTTCTCAATTTATGGGTAAATTTCATACAATGTTGTTCAAATTTGAGATTTGTACTTACAATAATTTGCACTGAGCATCCTTGCAGCTCGTACGTGCTTTGCCTGAAGATGTCCATTGAGTCAATCAGGAATTGTCAAACAGCTTTTGCCCATCATATTGTCCTCATCAGTTGCATATTGGCAATCTGTTCCACAATATACCACGGCACCATGCATTTACTGTCAGAGAAGAAAAGAGTGGCCGACATGTATAGGATGACTAATGTGGTAAAGTCTTGAGCTGCAAGTCTATTTATATCTCTTATAATTTCTTTTATAGACAATTGCTGCTCAAATTGTTCATCCGGTGTCACATCTAATATATCCCTCTTCCTTCTCTTGACAAGAAGATCATCCAAAGCATCTTCAATAGATACTTTTGTGATCTTCTTTATATTGGGGAAAAAATGTTTTATAACACCTCTATCTTTCATCGTACATGTCTTATTCATCACAAAATCTGCCCCATTGACAGGTAGACCAAAAGTTAGGGCAACATCCTCCACTGTTAACTCAATCTCTTTGCCTCCAATTGTAAAGGTCTTTGCATTCCTGTCATACTGGTCTAAAATACGCAGTACGGCAACGTTTGATTTTAGAGCCTTTTCAGTCCCAAATTCTTCATTGTAGAACGCCATAAAGATTGGGCCAAATGGGGTATTCTTCATCGCCTCTACGAAATCAGGCTGTATGTACTTTTTAAATTTCTTCATTAACTGGCACATTGGTTTTATGCTTGATCTCAGAGGACGAACCGGTATCTGTTGTTTACCTACGTAGGAAGAAAAATTAAACACTTTAGACCAATGATTATTTAAAAATTATAAGAGAATAAAAAGCATATTTGTTTTTTAATAAACTGCGACCTCGGTCGCAGTCATGCATTGCAAAAAAAAAAAAACAACTAGAACCAGGACTACACTGCAATCTAGGGTCGCACTACATGTACTGCGATCAAGGTCGCACTGCGACCAAGGTCGCATAGGACTACAGTGCAATCAGAACAACTGAGACCAGGGCCAACACTGCGACCAAGGTCGCATAAGACTACAGTTCAAAAAGAAACAACTGCGACACAAGTTTGATAAAAACATATTATTTAAAATAAACTGCGACCTTGGTGAAGACTTGAGACTACAACTCTTATTTAAACAACTGCGACCCCATGTCGTCAGTATGTGAGAAAAAAAAAGTAAATTTCATATACTGCGACCTACGTCGCATTCATCTACAAGGAAAGGTAAAAAAAAAAAATTCCAAAGTCGCACAGATCTGAACTGCGACACAGTAAAAATAGAAGTAAATAATAAAAACTTTCAAAAAATAGGACCTTTATCGTCTAAAGTTTGAAAATCTCTTTCGTAATTGCGACCATGTTTCCAATATTTAAAAAAAATTTAAAAAAACATGCGACTTCAGAAATAAATCTTGAAAAAATTTAAAACTATTAAAATACACAAAACCTTAAAATTTTTTGAAAATATCAATTTTGTAGTACCTTTTTCGACGGATGATTTCTTAGGCGCCATCAGTTGCAAATATTTTTTTTCAAAAACGGATGAAATTTTTGAAGGAAAAGAACTAATTGGATCAGAACCGCCGGTTGAAGTTTTAGAGTTGTAAATTTTTTTGGAAGACAATTTTTTTACAATAAGGTAAAAGGTTGTGATGGAGGGTATTTTCGGAAAATACAATGTTGAGGTGACTGACATTAAATTGGGCGGGATTTTACAGGATTTTGTCCGCCAAATTTTTTAACAGATGTGGGGCGGTGATGTTGCCACGCCCGCAGGCTGAGAAAACTCTCTCAGCCCGCAGGCTGAGGTACAGTAAGCCCATATATATATATATATATACACACATATACATATACATATACATACACACACACATATAGAGAGAGAGAGAGGGAGACTTGTGTGTGTGTGTATATATATAGAGAGAGAGACTTGTGTCCTTCCAAAAGGATTTGAGCCCGAATCCTTCCAGCTCAAATACAACCCTCCGACATTCGAACACAAGATCCACTCCGTTGAAGTTGATCTATATTATTTCAAGTATTTATAAACTAAAAATCAAGCGTTTTTAATACTTTTTGTCTATCCATCAAGCGACGCAAAATGGACGGCCGAAAGTAGTGAGTTGGTTAGATCTATGTCTTTAGACATACAAATTCTCGATCTGACCATTTCATTAGGATCTAAACATTCAAAAACCCTACAAACCAATTTTGTTAGGTTTCTAATGTTCTACACCATTAAACTAATCAACTCACTATTTAGGCCGTCCGTTTTTTTCCTACTTGATGGATTGACAAAAAGTATTCAAAAGACTTGATTTTTGATTTATAGATACTTGAAATAATATAGATCAACTTCAACGGAGTTGATCTTGTATTCAAATGTCGGAGGATTGAATTTAAGTGGGAAGGATCCGGGCTCAAATCCTTTTGGAAGGACACAAGTCTCTCTCTCTCTCTCTTCATATATATATATATATATATATATATATATATATATATATATATATATATATATATAGTAAAATGGCAAAAAGAGAGAACTGCCAACTGAGATGATACTATACAAATTTCTATAGTTGTATTGACTGTCAATAATAATAACACAAACTTATTGACGTTCTGGTTAACTTATCTTCTTCGGCTTGTTCTGTAATATATCGAGAACTTGGTTATCTGAACCCAACATCTTTGTATGTTTTCCTTCAGGCAGATAATGGAAATGTGAAGAGTTCTAACAATTTAAGTTTTTTCTATTGCAAATTAGTACTTTTATGTCAATAATAATAGCACAAACTTATCAACTTTCTAGTTAACTTATCTTCTCCAGCTTGTTCTGTAATATATCGAGCACTGGTTATCTGAACCCAACGTCTTTGTATGTTTTCATTCATGCAGATAATGGAAATGTGAAGAGTTCTAACAATTTAAGTTTTTTTTTTCTATTGCAAATTAGTACTTGTATATGTGTGAATGAACTCTCTTATCATTGTTTCTCCTTCCAGTTTTTAACAATGGTTTGGAGAACAGTCTTGATGCCCTTTTATGATTTCATGCTGCTGCGATATGTTTTTAATTTTGATTTTATTTGAGTTATCCGACATTGAAAATGACCTTAGTTGATATTCTTGAATCTTGAGTAATGTTAATTTATTAATTTTATTTTTTGAATGAACTATTATTTTGGGTTTTTATTTGCAGTCTGAAACAAAGGTTACCTGAAGATTGACAACCTTATATAATCTCATGCAGCTATATTGGTATCCTTAGCATTACAGTGATGCCTGCTCAGAAAATAGAGACAGGTCACCAAGATGTGGTTCACGACGTAGCAATGGACTATTACGGAAAGAGGTTAGCTACTGCTTCTTCTGATACCACCGTTAAGATCATTGGCGTTAGCGGATCCTCCCACCACCACCTTGCTACCCTTACTGGCCACCACGGTCCAGTTTGGCAGGCTGCATGGGCCCACCCCAAGTTCGGTTCCATGCTTGCCACTTGCAGTTATGATGGCCGTGTGATCCTATGGAAGGAAGGGACCAAGCCTGAAGAGTGGATTCAGGCCCATGTATTTACTGAGCATAAATCCTCTGTCAATTCCATAGCGTGGGCTCCTCATGAGCTTGGACTTTGCTTGGCTTGTGGCTCATCAGATGGAAACATCTCTGTGTTCACTGCACGATCAGATGGAGGCTGGGATACGACCAGGATTGATCAGGCACACCCTGTCGGGGTGACTTCTGTATCATGGGCTCCATCAACTGCCCCAGGTGCTCTTGTGGGATTAGGACAGCTTGATCCTGTTCAGAAGCTGGTGTCCGGTGGGTGTGATAACACAGTTAAGGTGTGGAAGCTCTACAATGGTGGTTGGAGAATGGATTGTTTTCCCGCACTTCAAATGCATTCCGATTGGGTGAGAGATGTGGCCTGGGCACCAAATTTAGGGCTTCCAAAGTCTACCATTGCTAGTGCTTCACAAGATGGGACGGTGGTTATATGGACTGTGGCAAAGGAAGGTGACCAGTGGGAGGGTAAAGTCCTGTACGATTTCAAGACACCAGTCTGGAGGGTGTCATGGTCATTGACAGGAAACATTTTGGCTGTGGCTGATGGGAACAATAATGTAACTTTGTGGAAGGAAGCTGTAGATGGGGAGTGGCAGCAGGTAACGACGGTTGAGCCATAAGAGATTCCAAATCCTGGGTTGATGTTTTTTCCCCCTCCAACTGAACATAATCTATGGTCCCAGTTTCAAGTAATCTGGCCATCTTTGCTTTCTCTCTGTGCTGCTGATAGGAAAATTCACATTTTCTTTACATGTGTGGTTGCTAAAATGGTTTTGTTTGATACTGATTTTTCTGCATCGTTAAATCCTTATTTACTTAGAAACAGAAAATGTTACTGTGTTTGGTTCTTGTCAAACTCCTTCAAAGACTGCAAGGGGTTTATTAGAAATCTGATGTCATGGTTTTGTTTGGTTGTTTAGCGACAAGACGTTCTTTTCATGTGTTACTGCCTTTAACAGCTGTTGAATCTACATAGATGATAATGTTAGATTGAAGACATTAAGATTTCTTAAAGATTTAAACTGATATTCCATTTGGCAAATGTCAAGTAACTGAAGTATTTTACTGATCTTTTCATTCATCATATTTCATGTGTTGAAACTGGGAGTTACTAATGACCTTTATCGGTGCCCTCTGTGATGATTGAATTTTGTATGGACTTTGACCTTAACCATTTGTGGGTTGGGGTTCCTTATTTGCTGGGTTCAGTTACTCTGCTTTACAATGGAAAAAAAAGACTGCCATAAGTTATAGAAAGACTCTCATGAGTTAGCCTATCATAACCAAAATTTAAGATACTTGCATTCAACTTATAAGAACCCTGACCTTAAGTTGGCTTGGGTCCTTAAACCATACTCAGGCTATCTGACTCAACGAGTCTAGACCTTTTTCCTTGTTCAAACTTTCAGCTTTTAGATGAGTGAAACTGTATAGAGGTCTGCTGGATTCGAAATTAGTGCGACATCTTGTTGAACTGTAAGGGTATGCTATCCTAGAGGCTGAATGGCTGATGATAAACCTTGTGCATATAATCATATCGGTAACTGGTGGAAATCAAATTTCCAGCTTCACAATGTCTGCTCTCAATCCATTCTCTTAAAAGCACCAAGCCGTGTTGTGGATGTTTCATACATTATCTGGCACCCACTGGAATGTCTTAGAAAGGAAGTCTAAATTATTCAAGAGGCTTGATCTAATACGTCCTAAGAGCTGATTCTACAATCCTCCACCTATTTATTCTCTCTTATTTGGCTGTGCTCTCTAGACCCGACTTAATCTAATTAAGTAAGAGCTGATTCAAGCCTCCACCAGTTTATTAGCCATGTTTTGAAGAGAGAGGATATAAGGACCTGATGATATCTTTGTATGGATATCAAATTCTTGTTGGATCACTGTTAAAGATTTTTATTTCACATGCTCGTTTGGATCACTGTTTTCCAGTTCATGACATTAAATTTCAGTAGAAGAGTAGCAATGTGGCATACTGGCAAGTTAATTGGTGCACTTTTTTTTTTCTTGCTTTTCATCCTTGTCTTTGTTCAAGATGCTGCTTGACTATGCTTTACCTGCATGCATTCAATCCCCATGCCATGATCTCTTGGTGTGTAATTTTTTTTTTATAATGTGTCTGTACTACTTGATACTATGTCTTTACTTGAAATATTTAAGGACCTTCTAATCCTATATTTAAGTGTTACAGTCACTTATTAAAATATTACACTACTTGTGAATTCTATCACTATGAGGTAGGTTATGATTCATCTCATTATCATTTTTGCTCCGCACACATTTCAGCAGCGAGAAGTTAATGGTTTTCCTTGAAGTACTCTTAATCTTTAACATTCCCTATATTTACTGTTCTTGACACTGAAAAGGTCCTTTTTCAGCCTGGAATCTGGATTATACTTTGTTAAGTAACCTTAAAGACTTTCCATAGCTTTATAAATACTGCAATTTCATATAATCGATCCTTAAGTGCTCCAACCATTCAACTTTGATGCTCGTTCTTGGTTGTCAAATTTGAGGTTATTTATTAAAAACTTAAAAAACATAAATTATTTGGTTTACTTGGCTTTCCCAAATATTTGTTCATGATGATCATGCGTCTGCCTAAGGCCAACCTTTCATCAGTTGGCACCTATGATTCCTGTTCAGGACAACCGAACGTTAGTTGGTTGGGTCCGTTGGGACTCTGGGAGCTATACCTTCATCATAGTGCCACATGAAATAGCCCTTGAATTCCTCTGGACTAACCTAGGTATTAAAAAAAAAAAAAAATCCCTTCTTTGATGCTCCGTGTGAGTGTGACAGCCGAATAAGAGAGATTCTTGTCAATTTTTTTTGCTGGATTATAGGCTTATCTTCTTTATGTTTAATTTCTTTTTGGCTTTTATGCTGTGTCATGCTTTAGCTGTTAGGTTGCCTCCTATTTCTTGAAAAGAAGTGTTATTTCATTATTTTGTCCATCCAAACCTCAGGAGGAGTTTCCCTGGCATTTGCTTGGCTAATGTCCAGAAACCTTTTGTATCTGATTTCTCAGTTTGGCACAGTAGAGTTCCATATCTAGGCAAGCATTACCGCATATATACCTCTTTCACGTACGATATTCTAATTTTTGCAAGGCTTCTAAGTTGCATTGTTATAAAACACTTCAGGTTGCTGTTTTCTTTATCTTACTGGCTAATACAAATCTTTGGCTGAGGCATTTGCTTGTTTGAGTATGCTGAGGATTAATGGTGGGTGTTCCTTGCCCCTCTGTTGGCTGCAGGCAGGTGCATCACAAATTCACAAGTAATGAGCAGTCAGTTGTTCCTTTGTAGCCCCATGGACGTAATATAGTTTTGACCAACTATTGAACATTTTACTATATTGTGATAGATCTAATTTAGTACATGATATCAAGTAATAGCTCTGCTGGGGACTGGGGAGGATCTGAATCCATTCACATGGAGTTCAACTGTGTCTGATGTCTTCATATGAACTTGAGTTGCGCTCGCCTTTTAAATCTTTGGTGCATTGTCTTTGCTAATATCGTAAACTGAATTGTTGTGGCTGTTTTTGAGTTGCCCTCGATGTTTTGTATATGTTACCATTTCCATGTTGAAGCAGAATTTCTCTGATGGGTCTGAATGATTTTAATGGTAGTGAAAGCTTTTGGATTTCACGGCAATAGAAGTGAGCCATTAAGCAATAAGCACAAAGGGGGTGATTTGTTAGTAGAGCAAGCAGGTGATAGAACATTTAATTTCAATTGTACAGTTTCCTCAGTTTTGAAAGTTTTGTTTATTACTTGAATGCTCATTTTACTAAACCCCTAAAAACTTTTTCCAGCCATTCTCTTTTTAATCCCTAAACTCCAACTCGATCTTTAACGGTGGCAGCTTCGTCGAATTGTGTACCAAGTACTACTCACTGCTATGGTTCATGAAATTGTCTGGTTTCTTTGTCTAGAGTTTTGTGTTTTGTCCCTGTGAACAGACATCTACCCCTTGAAAGAATGCATGCAATAATAGTTGTCTTCTTCTACTAGAAGCATATCTAGAAACAGTAATCACGCTTTGATAAGAAATAGACAAGAGTGATCCCTAGTTATGTTAATATAAACATGTTACTAGTAAACTTTACCAAAAAAAATGCAGCATGCAAGAATCCCCAAAATTCAGGGGAAAAAATTACTAAAGGTTCTAAAGTTGGCACAAAATTTATAAAGAGAATTCACGAAAGAAAGTATTTTTTTTGAGGAAAGGACTCTGCCCCAATTTCGTGCCCAAATCTCTTTAAATGGCTTAAACTCTCGTTCAGTTGAAAGTGATAGCAATAACCAATCACCGAATCTTTCATCAACAAGCAATCTTCAACTAGGGTTTCAAAGAATTGAGGGTAGATTTTTTTTCTTTTGGTGGGGGGTGGGGGTGGGGCGGGGGTTTCTATCCTTTCTTTTTTTTTCTTTTTTTCTTTTTCTTTTTTCTTTTTATTCTCACCATGTGAGAATGAGTAAAAAATGAGTGCAGATAAAGGCACCCAGAGATTTGATTAAGGCACCCAAACTATCAAGACACCCTCCCAGTTTGTTAAAGGTACCCATCAATATTTCAAAAAAACCCAAATGATCCCTCTCTCTCCTTCTTACTCCTTCCAACCCCCCTCCCCTCTTCCCTTCTGCCACTCGCCGGACCTGGCGCATCCACACCCATCTTCGCCCTCGTCCCCCTCCACTGCCCTGACCTCCCATCTTCCTCTCCTCGCCAACCCTCTCCCTCCCTCTCCTCCCTCCCTCCCTCCTCCCTTCCCACCTTCCCCTTCATGCCCACCTCCTCTTTCCCTCCGCCTCGCTGCCTCCCCTCCTCCTCCCCCACCCCTCCCCTCCCCCTCTTTGGCTCCCTCCTCTTTCATCTTAGTTGTAGTCTTCACAAAAATATCATGTTTTTGAGTTTTTTTTAGAACTATGCTCATGGTATCAGCCTTAACAAAGATAAAAAAATATGGTATTTTTATGAGGACTCACAGTCCTAATTGTGAGGATTACGATTTTGATCGCAGTCCTAACAAAGACAGGATTGCGATCATGGTAGCAGTCCTAACAAAGACAAAGAAACATATCATTTTTGCAAAGACTGCAACCATGATTGTAGTCCTAATTGTGAGGACTGCGATCATGATGCAGCCCTCCCCCTCCCTTCCCCCTCCCCTTGTATCTGTTCTATCAAGTCGCTGAACAGATATGTCTATTCGGCCAAGACCGACAAAACAGATTTGTGTCTGTTCGGTCAGACTTGGCCGAACAGATACAAAAGGGGAGGGAAAGGGAACAGGTCTTTCCATTCGGCCACGACTGACAAAACAGATTTGTGTCTATTCGGTTGGACTTGGCTGAACAAATACAGGGGGAGGGGGAAGGGAGGGCGAGGGCAGGCGGGGAGGGGGAGAGGCGATCAGGAAGAGGGCTCGCCGCGAAGGAAGGGGAGGGCGGCGAGGGGCTCGCCACGGAGGAGAAGGGAGGGCGGCGGGGGATAGGAAAGCCCATGTAATTTTCACTAATTTGAGGTATTTTAAACTTTTCCACAAAAGTAAATATATTCACTGAAAAAATGACTGAACAGTGATATTTTGATGAATGCCTTAATCAATTCTCTGGGCACTTTTATCCTCACATAAAAAAGGGATGAGATGAAAATGAGTAGGCTGTGAAATTTCCAGTTTAATCAACAAGGATGGGATTTCGCAGGCGTTGTTAACACCATAAGGCATTAAATCGCTAAAAAAAAATACTTTGTGATATATAATTGTTGAAAAAAATACAATAGGGATTTAAGTGCATAAGTGGGGGAACTTTAGGGTATTTTTCTATAATTTAACCCATTTTTCATGACAATTCCTTTCGCCACCGAATAAGGCCTTGATTGGCAAACCAATCCTTAATTGTAATTGGTAATGCTGAAATTGTGCAAGGTAGGGGACAAATGTGCAAGACTTTTGGGCTTCCCCTGTTCGAATCAGTCAGGTTTGGACATGAAACTAGGACCAGCATTAAAGGCAAGTCGGGTACAGTTATGATGGAGTTGAAAATCGACCCGACCGACCCAATCAACACCCAACTTGATCTCAATCTCTCTCGCTCTCACACAATGTATCTCTTGAATTCTCTCTTGCTCTCACACGCCCACGCACATGCGCACAACGATCTCGATCTCTTGCTCCACCCTCTTCCCCGGCGCCTGAGGGCACAATCAGGAAAGGAGTGAAAAAACAAATTAAAGAAAAGTAGGACCGCAGATAATTTTTTCAAAAAAACAGAAGAGAATATTGCATCATAATACTCCGTACTTTGTGGTTGTAGGGAGAGAGGAAATAGAGGAGTAGAGGAAGTTAGCACAGAGATTGAAAATTAAAGGAGCGAGAAACGACGCATTGAGCAGGCCAGATTGTGCTCCCGGTCAGCCGCCCAGTCGACCAGTGGAGGAGGCCGATCGACGGCCCGGTCGACCGGCGTGCACGACGCGCACAGGGTTAGCTCGGTCGACCGTCCGGTCGACCGTGGAAGAGAGAGGTCGACCGGTGGAGGAGGCCGGTCGACGGCCCAGTCGACCGGCGTGCACGACGCGTACAGGGTTAGCCCGGTCGACTGCCCGGTCGACCATGGAAGAGAGCGGTCGACCGGCTGAAAGCAGGCTGCTCTCAGTTGGGCGCAGTCGACCGTGGCATAGGTCGGTCGACCGGTCAGTCGACCGACAGACGCGTTTTCTGCTGCCTTTTGGGATTCAGATTCCTTTTCTAGATGGGATCGAATTTAATCTGGGTTTTCTTAAATCCAGGGACTCTGTGACTATAAATAAGGACTAGAGCCCTCATGTATTGTATCCCTAAAAATCTCATGAAAAATTTCCTCTGTATTAGTTTGTATTGATTGTTGAATCAATAAGATCTCTCTCCCTTGCCCCAAGGATGTAGGCACGTTGCCGAACCTCGTTAAATATTGTGTTGATTGCTTTTCTCTGTTGTTCGTTATTCTTGTCGTGTTGGGTACGTCTCCGGCTGCATCTGTCTCCACCTGGTGGGCGGATTCCTCAAAGAGGTTGTTGTCTTGCGCATAACAATTGGTATCAGAGCCATGCCCCGAACTTAGTCGTATGTGTGGGTGATGTTCAACGATGTAGATCTCCAAATGGCGCAAAAGGCGCAATGGGCCTGCCCACCCCACTGGCGCAAAAAGGCGCAATAGGCCCCTGTGAAGCTAATATTGGGCTCTCGAGAAAATTTAGTAGTAGTGCTCCTTTGCAATGGGTATGCAGCTCCCAATGCGGTGTAGAGGAGTGACCGACTGCAGTTGGTGCTTCACATAAGGCGTGCTGCCGCCTCACGCAGTGAAGAGTTGGATCTCGATGGAGCATTTGATCTTCCAGTGTGAAGATAGTTGAGCTTGCAGGGAGACTCTTTGTTCGAGGGAGATTGTTGGGATTTGGGTCGAACAAATAGTCCCACATCGGCTAGACGTGAGGATGGTCTTGTATATATAAGGATTTGGGCAACTCCACCTAAAAGGCTAGTCTTTTGGGATGGTGCCCCAAGTCCAACAATTATTGGAATTTGGGTCGAACAAATAGTCCCACATCGGCTAGACGTGGGGATGGTCTTGGGTGTATAAAAGGATTTAGGCAACTCCACCTAAAAGGCTAGTCTTTTGGGATGGTGCCCCAAGTCCAACAATTGGTATCAGAGCATCTCAGGTTCGTCGTGTGATCATCTGACAATTGGTATCAGAGCATCTCAGGTTCGTCGTGGGATCATCTGGTGATACCCTTGGGATCATCTGGTGATTCCAAGGGCATCAGTTGCTGTTTGGCGGAGATCGTGTGTTGATCTTGGAGCGGCGTTGGGACTGTTTGTGGGACCGTGTGTCGATTTCAAAACAGCGTGTAGATTGCTCGAGGAATCAGTTTGGAGGAGTAGATAGTTTCAGAAACTCTTTGAGGGTTTCGTGTGGAGGTAAAGATCCTGTCTTTATCTAGTTTGTTTTATCTAACTCCGTTCGTTTCTGCATTACTTTGAGGAATCAGTTGAGAAGATGACTGGAGAAAGTACACGGTGAGATCCATGAATCCACATCCGAGGATTGATGTGGTGAAGTTCAACGGCACGAACAGCTTTGGTATGTGGAGGTGTGAGGTGATGGATGTGCTGACGACATCAAACCTCGAAGACACTCTACGATTAGAGAAGAAGCGCGCATCAACAACGGAATAAGATTGAGACAAGATGAACCGTTCGGCGTGTGGCTTGATCAGGCCTTGTTTGACACAAGACATCAAATATCAGGTGTTGCATGAGACATCTGTGAGGCAGCTGTGAGAGATCCTGGAGAAGAAGTATCTGACGAAAAGCATACTCCCGATTGCAGTTGAAGTGTAAGCTTTATGGTTTTCAGATGCAAAGAGGATGCTCCATCAATGAACACTTGAATCGCTACACGGAGCTTCTTACAGATCTAGTTAATGTGAATGTGGAGACCAGTGAAGAGGATAAGGCGGTAATTCTTTTGAACTCTCTTTCTAGGGAAGAGTATTAGACCTTTACTCTTACATTGATCAATGGAAGAAAATTCCTTAACTACAGTGAGGTGTCTGCTGCTCTTGTGAGTTATGAAGCAAGGAGACATGATAGATTGTCTTTTTCAGGAAGCACAACAACAGAGGCATTGGAGGTAAGAGGTAGAAGTTTCAATAGGAAGGGAAGAGATGATCATGGAAGATCGAAGTCCAAATCAGGCTTCAGAGATCTGAAGAGGAATCAGTACGCCTTGTGACAGGAACTAGGGCACTGGAAATTTGATTGCCCGAAGGCCAAAGGTAAGAAGGTGGAGTCAAACACTGAGGCGAATCTCGCACAGGCGGATGGATCAGATGAAGACTTATCATTATTCTCTCTCTGTTACTACTCCTACTGTTAATTTCTCAGATAAGGCTGAGTGAATCTTAGATACCGAGCCACCTATCATGTGTGCCCGAACAGGGCCTAATTTTCTAGTTTTGAGAAGCTAGATGGATGTTACACGGTCATGGATGTGATCATCCGTGTAATATAAAAGGGATGAGTACAGTCCGTATCAAGATGGATGATGGGATAGTACGAGAATTGAAGAAGGTGAGGTATGTACCTCAACTCAAAAGGAATCTTATCTCTATTGGCGCTTTGGAATCATTGAGTCTTATGATATCTGTACGAGATGGTGTTCTCAAGATGATCAAAGGCTCGATGTTGGTGATGAAGGGCGTCCGCCGGGACAATCTCTACTACTTGAAGGGTAGTACGGTTACAGGTCAGGTGGAGACTTTTAGTTCTTCAGATGATGGTTGCACGAAGGTCTGGCAGGTGAAGGTCAGACATGGAGGTGAAAGGTCTTTGCAAGCTCCTGCAAAGAAGGGATCATTGAAAGGTGCTGCTACCTGCAACTTGGAAGGTGAACACAGCGTTCTGGACAAGAAGAAGATGAAATTCAGCACCAGTACTCACTGCTCAGAAGGTCTTCTTGATTGTGTTCACGTAAACGTTTGGGGACCTGCTAAGACTACATCGCTTGGAGGTCACAGGTACTTTGTCTCTTTTAATGGTAGTTTATCTAGGCATTATTAGATATATCCCATGAGATAAAGGTGTGAAACCCTAGATATGTTGGTGAAGTGGAGAGGAAGAATGGAGAAGCAGATAGGTAGGAAGATCAAGGAGCTATAGATTAGTAATGTTGGAAGAGACATGAACCAATTCCTACGATTTGGCCAGAATACTGGTATAGGTAGTCACTTCACAGAAGGTATACATGGGTTGGCTAAGGAAGTAAACTGTTCCTTACTGGAGAAGGTTCAGTGGTTGTTGTCTAATGCACGATTAGACAAATCGTTTTGGGCTGAGGCGATTGTGTATGCTAGCCATCTCATAAATGGATCGACTGCGATAGGAGGTAAAACTCCATTGAAAATTTGGTCTGGGAAAGCTACTCAAGATCATGATTTGTTGCGGGAATTTGAAAGTCCGACCTACTTCAGTGTCAAGGATGGCAAGGTGAATCCGCAAGTAAAGAAGTTTATGTTTTTGGGTGTCAAAAAGAATATGAAAGGCTGCAGGTTATGGGACCTCGAAAATAAGAAGATCGTGTTGAGTAGGCATGTCACATTGATGAGACTTCAGTGTTGAAGTCTACTGTCTCTCAGCAGGTGGAGAGGACGGAGACCAAGGAAGTATTGCAGCGGGTGGAGGTTGATGCTACTCCACCATCTCCAGTTGGTTCGGTATCAGTGAAGACTTCACCGGATGTGACACCGGGTGGAGATCATGTAGCCAAGGTTGTTACTGAACAGGTTGAAGACATTGGTGAGAATGTCGAGTTGTTTGCAGCCATTGGAACCAAGGTAAAACCACGCTCGTGGGTAAAGAAGCATGAATCTCAAGCT
>JAVJIF010025438.1:0-48502 GCA_038442645.1 Agave tequilana | reverse complement strand
AGACGCGAGAGATAGCCCGCGTCTCAGCATCAAGGCTCGTTGGCTCAACGCCCGCGTCTCAGCATCAAGGCGCGTCAGCCCGAAGCCCGCGTCTCAGCATCAAGGCGCGTCAGCCCGAACGCCCGCGTCTCAGCATCAAGGCGCGTCGGCCCGAAGCCCGCGTCTCAGCATCAAGACGCGTCGGCTCGACACCCACGTCTCGGTTGCAACTACCCCGATTATGGCGCCATCCACCGCCCATGTAGCGGGGAAGTTGGCCCTCATCGTGGAGCACTTTTAGGGGGCACGATCACCCCCTAAAAACCCTATAAATAGTCCCGTCACTATTGGGGACGGGCACACAACAACACAAGAGAGGACGACGACGATTATCGGGCAAAAGAGAGATCATCGACAGAGAGAGAGAAACCCTTCAGCGAGCTTACTGAGTACTAGCCGCTCTTCGCCTACCTCCTCTTCTAGAGTTTTGGTAGACGGAGCTGAGTTACTCCCTCTACCGACCGAAGAGAAGATCCCCGACGGTCCAAACAGTCATCCGGTCAACGGAGAACAAGATTCACTCTCCACCGCCACACGAAGAACCCAGCACTAAACAAAGGGGGAATTCAAGATTCAATATTCCCCCTCCCTTGTAACCGGAAGATTAAGCCGGCTGTAATCTTTTCCATCTGATTCCAGGAAACGTTACGCCAGCCAACCCCTCTCCGTGTCAAACAAGAGATGGCGACTCCGCTGGGGACTACTTTCGTCACTGACGAACAGATCGTGGCGCAGGATGATGTTCTCCGTAAGGGGAAGATGGTCGAAACACTCGTTGTCGAGTTCGACCAGGCGAAGTATGAAGAGTTCCTCTCTTCTGGCTCCAAGAGCCCAAAGACCCGCGTCTGCCGCAGGGTCTCAACTGAAAAGCTACCCGAAGCCCAATCTGAGGCTCTGCCGGGTGCCGATGCCCACTGTGCCAAGACAAGTTCACGCGCCAACGCCTCCCAGAAGGCCCGCGTGACCTCAGGCACTGCTGTTGCGATCAACCGCGTCGCACAGAACACACGCGCCAACGCCTCCCAGAAGGCCCGCGTGGTCCCAGGCACCACTGCTGCTGCGATCAACTGCGTCGCGCAGAATACCCGCGTCAACGTCTCTCAGGAGACCCGCGTGGTGAACACTCTTGGTTCTATAAACCAGGATGTTGTTGGTTTCTCTCCACCTCCTCGACGCAACCGGAATGCTGAGCGTCGACAGAGGAGACGCGCGCGTCAACTCCAAGTCGGAACCGTTGGTTGTCTGACTGGGGGTGGACGCGGCGTACAATCTGATGCCTTGCCCGCACCTCGTCCAGTGCGTGAGATCCGCGTTTGGCGACCCAAACGCGAGACCCCTCAAGTTGAGTCCTCTGAGGACCAACTCATCAAACGCCAGGGTGAAACCTCCGCGTCTTTTCAAACGCAGGAAGTACGCACTCATAGGCGTGGGGCCCAGCAGCCCACTCTCTCTCAAGCAACTCTGCCTAAACGCATCAGGCAGCAACGCGAGACTCGCGCGCGCGTCATACAGCCGCGTCATGAGAGCCGCGTCCCTGAAGTCTGCGTCCAGGCTGAACAGCACATGACTGTCTCCCGTCTTCGACGTTGCGAGACCAGTCTCTTTAATCCCCCTCCCACGGATTTGAGGGATTATTTGACAAGGAAAAGAAGTGCCAATCAAGCCACTTCGTCATGCTGCTGTCAACAACTCATCCATATGCTCTCTGGATGCCATTATGGATCAGGCGTGCACCAGCAGTCCTTAATCAGACAGCTGACCCTGATTCCCCCGTCAGCCAAAAGAAGACGCTCCCACAGGAGGAGAACCTTCTCAGATGTTGAATACCCGGAGCTTACTGCAAACATGACTAGCAGAAGCAAGGGAAAACAACCAATGGTCAACTCAGAGGAATCTGACTCTGAGCCGGAGGGGGTGTATCAACACACTCGCACCCGGACAGGGGCCATTCCCCCAATTGACTATAATGCCTTAGCCCGCGGCATTAGAATGGGTGATTCTCACTCCGCTATAGTGGAGTCGCAGGCTTCAAACTCTTCCGTCGAGAAGGAGGCTTCCGCCTACATGGCAGACACTCCTGAGGAGACGGCCAGGCGTTTAGAACAGACGCAGAAGCACCAGATGGATATAATCGCCTCTCAACAGAGATCCATTGACTCCCTCAAGCATATGCTTGAGAAATTGCTTGAAGAAAGAGCGAGATCTCCTCCTAGACGGCCGAAGGGGAAAGGGAGAAAGGGAGGAAGCCCACCCTCCGAACCTTCCGACGAGACACGACGATCTACCTCGGATGTGTCCAAGCCCTCGTCGCAGGCAAGAAGCGACCAAGACCAGGAGAAGACTCATGCTAAGAGGATGAGTCAATTGGAACGACGCCTCGAGGCCCTTGCCAATCGCAAGGACCTCCAAGAAGCTGGAGTGGTCCGGCCCTATCCGGCTGAGTGGGACTTAGTTCCATACCCTCCTAAGTTCAAGGCTCCAACCCTCCAAGCATTCGACGGGAAGGGGTCACCCAACCAGCACATCTACTACTTCAAATCCCAGACCGGGAATGTGGTAGATAATGACGCCATCCTGGCGCGACTGTTCATCGGCACCCTGAAAGGGTTGGCTTTTGAGTGGTTTATGAAGCTCCCGGAGGGTTCTATCAAGAACTGGGGGGATCTAGAGAAGCTGTTCTTGACACGCTTCTTCGAAGATGACTCCGAAGTCACAATGCCCACCCTTTTAGCTACCAAACAGCGGAGAGGGGAGTCCGTCAAATCTTTCGTGGAAAGATTTCGGAACACGGCACTCCGGTGCCCAAGCGGTATGACCCAGGCCACCCTGGTGGAAACATGCCGCCACAATCTCCAAACCTCACTCCTTGCTCAAATAGGAGTTGCTGAAAGCCGCACCTGGAAGCAGTTAGTCCAACAGGGTGAACAGGCTGAGGAGATTGTTGCCCGTGTCAAGGCAGAGGAAGGCAAGCTGCGGCCGGAAAGGTCGACAAGGCGTGCACCGGCACCAGACACCTCCCTCCAGACGAAGCGGAAGGATAATTTGGCGACGGAGACCAAATCTCCCACCAAACCTCAAACAGGCAGGGCAAGTGGCTCTTCAAGCCAGCCACGCCCCAACAAGCAGTATTCCTTCAAGGAGGAACACGTCGATTCGCTCTTCAAGCTACTCAACAAGAGCAATCGACTGAAGCTCCCTGAAATTAGACGCCCGGAGGAAGTCGGCAAGACCGACAATCCCAACTACTGCATGTACCACAGGATGTTGGGACATCCTACCAAAAGCTGCTACGTCTTCAAAGACATTCTTCAGGCTTTGATTGACGCGGAGGTGCTCAAGCTCCGACCAGAGCAGAAGAAGGTCACGGCCAATGTAACGTCGGTTCTCCAGTTCGGGAGACAACCTCCAACGCCTGCGGGGGTAACTCCTATTCCAAGGGGAGAATTAAGAGTGGTCAACACAGACCCTCACCAGCAGCAGGAGAAGGGCTTGGTAGCCGTCCCTACACCTCAGGGGGAAACCATGTGGGTCCACCCTGACCTCGTCGATGAACAACAATGGACTACTGTAACCAACAGGAAGTCCAAAGGCAAGGCAAAAGCTTCGTCCTGCCATGTGGTATGTGCTTCCTCCCGAGAAGCAGAGGATGATGTTCCCTCGCTGACTGATTCAGAAGAGGAAACAATAGTCCTGGCCGCAGAGCCCAGCCAACCGATGGCGGGGACCCGTTCAGGACAGGCATACTTGAAGCAGTACGGCGAGACGGCAGCGGCTTCTCCGCAACCAGCCGTAGAATCAGCCAAGCCCTCCGCAAAGCCACCTGTGGCGAAGCAGAAGGAGACTCGATTCTCTCGAGCCCTTCCAAAAGGTGCAGCGGAAGGATCCTCGACACCTTACCACTTCGATGTCTTGGCTCAACTAGCCAACATCCCGGCACGCATCACCTTGTATGAACTCCTGAGGCTATCAAAGTCAACCAGAGAGGCTCTGCAAGAAGCTCTGGCGAATGCTGAGGCCTTCGTGACCCAGGTGCCGAAGGAGGAAGATGTAGAGGACTGCCTCCACACTTCCCAGAATGCCCCCTGCATCACCTTCACGGCAGATGATATGCAGGTGAAAGGGAAACATGATCGACCCCTGTACTTCACAGGTTACATCGGATCATCTGAGGTGAACCGCATTCAGGTAGATCCAGGGTCCGCATTGAGCATTATGCCCCGCCGAGTCATGCAACACCTCGGCATCCCTACCCACCGTCTGAGCCCTACACAGACGACCATCTACGGGTTCAATGCCAACGGCACCCGTCCAATGGGGAAGATCAAGCTCAAGTGCCAGATTGGGAGCCTCAAGTCGGAGGTGACATGCTATGTCATCGACGCCGACACTTCCTACAATCTGCTGCTAGGACGACCATGGATCCACCGCAACTCCATCGTTCCCTCCACTCTTCACCAAGTCATGAAATACATTGACGCGAGTGGGAAGGTGCAAACGTTGGTTGCCGAAAGGTATCCGTTCAAGGGAGTCGAGAATTATTTCACGGATTCCCTTTTATATCAGGATCCGGTGGATGAAACCCCGCAACTGGAGGCGCCAGACTCTGGTAATGAGGCTGACACTGAGCCCGAGCAAGAAAAGTGCCTGTGGGAGTTAAAACCACTTGTAAAGAGCACTAATAAGCTCGATGTTGATAATACCACCGACGATGCAGGCGGTTGGTATATTAATGAGAATCTAGACTTTGAATATTTTTCTGCGTGTGCATCCGATTCAATACCGTCGGATACTACTACCGACGTAGACGATGACATCTGGTCGGCAATGGATGCTTTGACATCATTGCATGTACCAGTAAAATCATCTTTCGGGACATACCAGGATAATGGCGATGCGCAGGAATCTATATTCTTGGTTCCGGCAAGACGAAAAGGCCAAAGACCAATACTTTTTGGGCGAATCTCGTCTGAACCAATGCCCCGCGAAGAATCGGAAAGCGAGGAGGAATCCCCTCAGCTCGACCATTATGAATCGAAAGCACTCAGAATGATGAAGCAAATGGGGTACGATATAACCAACAAGCCCGGGTTGAACTTCGGCAAAGGAAGGAGGACGCTACTTCGATCCTTTGTGCCAAAAGGGAAGGCCCCCGATTATTATCATCGGACGCGCAGGGGGTTGGGCTATGTATCAACTCCGGTCCCATCAGCCTCTGATTCTCAAGAATCGTCGAGCAACGATTGCTCTTCAGACACGTCATCATGGGAGTCAGATGTCAGTGTCGGCAACATCTTCAAAGGGCTTTCAGTAAACATGGTTTCAACAGGCCATCTGGAAGATGAAGTTGAAGAAATGATCCAACCTGATACAGATCCTTGGATCAAACATTTGAATGCTCTTTGGGATATCCGCTTTGAACAGCGTGAGCCACCCACAGATGACAAGGTTGTTCAGATCAACCTAGGAGATGAGACCAACCCCAAGCCCATCTTCATAAGTGACGGCCTGTCGCCTCCAGAGAAGAAGGATCTAATATCTCTTGTACAAGAGTATATAGATGTCTTCGCCTGGAATTATGAGGACATGCCTGGACTTGATCCTCAAGTGGCTATGCATCGCCTCAACATCAATCCGGACATGAAGCCTGTTAAACAACAGCAGCGACGGTTCCGTCCAGAGATAATGGAGGCAATTCAATCAGAAGTCAGAAAGCTCATCGATTCTGGCTTCATCCGGGAAGAACAACATCCCGACTGGGTAGCCAACATCGTCCCCGTCGCCAAGAAGAATGGGAAGATCCGGATCTGCATCGACTTCCGTGATCTAAACGAGGCCTGCCCCAAAGACGAATTCCCATTGCCAATCACAGATGTCATGATTGACAATACTTGTGGATTCGAGCGAATGTCCTTTATGGACGGGTTCTCAGGATACAATCAAATCAAGATGTATCCCGATGACGAAAAGCATACCTCCTTCAGGACTCCTCTAGGGGTATATTGTTACACCGTCATGCCCTTCGGACTGAAAAATGCAGGGGCAACATACCAAAGGGCCATGAACGCCATTTTCCATCAGCAAATGCGGAAAACGGTGGAATGCTATGTCGATGACATCGCGGTGAAGAGTCGCACTAAAGGTGATCACATAGCAGACCTGAAGGTGGTCTTCGACATCATGCGGGCTCATCAATTGAAGATGAACCCCACCAAATCCTTCCTGGGGGTAGCCAGTGGCAAATTCCTAGGATTTGTTGTGACTTCCACAGGAATCTATTTGGATCCAGAGAAAGTCCGCGCTATCCAAGAGATGCAACCCCCCAGAAGCCTCAAGGAGCTCAGGGGATTACAAGGACGATTGGCGTACATCCGCAGGTTCATATCAAACCTTTCCGGGAGATGCCAACCCTTCGCCAAGCTGATGAAAAAGGGTGTTTCATTCATTTGGGACGACGCTTGTCAAAAAGCATTTGAGGAGATCAAACACTACCTCACCCAACCACCAGTCCTTGCAGCTCCGGTGTCCGGAAAGCCTTTCCTGGTGTACGTCCGAGCAATGGATCATTCCCTGGGAGCTCTACTAGCTCAGAATGATGAACAAGGACGAGAACAGGCAATCTACTATCTGAGTAGAACAATGATCGGAGCCGAACATCGGTACAACCCGATCGAGAAGGAATGTTTGGCACTAGTGTTCGCCATTCAGAAAATGCGACACTATCTGGTAGGCCAGACTATAAATGTCATATCAAAAGTCAACCCTCTGAGGTTACTTATGACAAAGCCTTCTTCACTAAATGGCCGGCTGGCAAAATGGGCCATATTGCTATCACAATATGAGATGCATTTTCTGCCACAAAAGGCTATTAAGGGGCAAGCGGTGGCGGACTTCTTAGCTGAACACCCAGATCCGAGGGCAGCCAAACTCTATGAGGATCTCCCAGACGAGGCCGCCGAAGTCTGCCTGACTCAGACGTTGTTCGAAAGTCAAGTATGGCAACTTTTCTTCGACGGTGCATCAAGGACAAGCCCAAAGGGACACGTAGTGGCGGGGGTAGGAGTAGTACTTGTCTCCCCACAAAATTATGTGATCCCCCGAGCTGTCTCGCTAACGGAGCCTTGTTCCAACAATGTGGCGGAATACAACGCTCTTTTGATTGGGATGCAATTCGCCGATGAGATTGGCGTTAAAAATCTCGAGGCTTACGGTGACTCTAAACTCATCGTCAGCCAAGTTCGCGGAGAGTACGAGGCCAGACATGAAGATCTAGTACCCTACTACAACGCGACAATTCACATGGCCGAAAGGTTTTCAAACTTCTACATCGACCATGTACCGCGCAGGCAAAATGCACATGCGGATGCACTCGCATCCCTCGCTGCTTCCTTAGCTCTTCCAGCTGGAGCAATGGAGAAAGTATTCGTCTATAGCCACGACCTATACTGTCCAAAAATTCCCCTCGGAGACTACCCGGGGTCAGCGGAAGATCGTCGCGGTAAAGAAACACTTGAAGTGTCGACCGCTTCAGGGCTTAAAGACTGGCGATTCCCCTACATTGATTTTGTCTTATACGGCATTCTGCCCGAAGACACCAAGGAGGCGGCCGCCATTCGGAGGAAAGCCCCCAAATTCTACTATAATGCGATTTCGCGAACATTGTATCGTCGATCGCATGACGGGATCCTGCTCCGATGCCTCTCATCAAAAGAAGCCCAAGGAGTATTGAAAGAAGCCCACGATGGTACTTGTGGAGCTCATCAACCTGGCCCGAAATTGGCACATCGACTCCAAAGGATGGGTTACTATTGGCCCAAGATGATTGCCGATGCTGTCGCTTATGCTAAGAGATGTTACGCCTGCCAAATACACGGCGATTTCATCCATCAAGCACCAGGGTACCTCCACTCAACGACCTCTACTTGGCCGTTTGAAATGTGGGGGATGGACGTGGTTGGCCCTATCAGCCCACCATCATCGAAAGGACATCGGTTCATTCTAGCGATAACCGATTACTTCTCTAAGTGGGCCGAAGCTATCCCTTTGAAAGAGGTGAAATCTTCTAACGTGATCAAGTTCGTGAAACATCACGTTATTTACCGCTTCGGTGTGCCTCGGCGTATCATCCATGACAATGGACCCCAGTTCATCAGCCAGGCTTTCCAGAGATTCTGCGCGAAGTTCAGAATCCAGAGTGTGTCCTCAACGGCATACTATCCTGCTGCTAACGGTCTTGCAGAAGCCTTCAACAAGACTATTGGCAAGCTTCTCAAAAAGTTCGTCTCGAAAAGTCAACGAGACTGGGACGACAAGCTGGGTGAATGCTTATGGGCCTACCGCACAACGGTGCGAACCCCAACTAAAGCCACGCCATTTTCCTTGGTATACGGATGCGAAGCCGTCCTTCCATTGGAAATACAAATTCCCTCTCTACGCGTCGCCTTGACAGCGGAAATGACAACTGAGGAGAAGCATCAGCAGCGACTCCAGGAGTTGGAAGCCTTAGACGACAAGCGTTTGCAGGCCCAACAACAAATCGAGCTTTACCAAGCTCGTATCACCAGAGCCTTCAACAAGAAAGTCAAAGCGCGAACTTTCAAGAAAGGCGACCTTGTCTTAGCTGTCCGAAGACCCATGGTCATGACGCACAAGACAAAAGGAAAATTTCAGCCCAAATGGGAGGGACCATTTGTAGTAGAGTCAGTCTACTCAAATGGATCATATCGCCTCATAACTTCAAATGGCGATACACTCATGATGCCGATCAATGGCAAATTCTTGAAGAAGTACTATCCTTAATAGTACTCTTCTTCCGATCAAGTTAAAAGTACACCTCTGATCAAACATCCGACGCCCTCGACGGCTAAGGATAGAGGGAAATGTTGGCCTTTAAGCCCAACATAAGTCCTCGACAACTCACCATGCTGAGGGGAATAGCATGGCTAGCCCAACTCAAACGGTAGTTGGTAAAGGCATGTCAAACCCGTTGACAGCTGAGGATTTGCTAAAAATCCTAAGGGACACGTTCCCATTTGATCCGACGCCCTCGACGGCTAAGGATAGAGGAAAATGTTGGCCTTTAAGCCCAACATAAGTCCTCGACAACTCATCATGCTGAGGGGAATAGCATGGCTAGCCCAACTCAAACGGTAGTTGGTAAAGGCATGTCAAATCCGTTGATAGCTGAGGGTTTGCTAAAAATCCTAAGTGGACTCGAGTCCACTCTTTCCTCCAAAATCCCTTACCAATTCTCATCCATAGAATGGTAGGACCACAAAGTGCAATCATTACTACGTTAACACTATACCTCTGGTAATGAATACCCTTTGTCGGGTATAAACTTTGCTTGTTAACTCTGCATAGAGTAACAAACTCTCAAATTTGCCAAGTTAACACTATACCTCTGGCATTTCAAATTCCACTTGTCAATTCTCATCAATAGAATGACAGGTCCTCAAATTGCTCTTATCACGAGCCAATTCTTGTCAAGTTAACATTACACCTCTGACAAACTACTGTTTAAGTTAACATTACACCTCTAAGCAGTACATCGAGTGCCTGTCAAGTTAATATCACACCTCTGATAGTCACCTTTCTTCAGACTTCCGTATCGAAGCTGAAATGGACGATGCCAAGTTAACACTACACTTCTAGCATCCGAGTCATCGCTAAGTTCAACAATACACCTATGGCCATGACCGTTCCTCGACTTCCTCGTCTAAGTCGAGATGACCAATGCTAAGTTCAACATCACACCTCTAGCATTACCTCACTGTTAAGTTAAACATTACACCTATGACAGTGACATTCTGAGTTAAGTTAATATCACACCTCTGACTCACATCCTTGTCGAGTTAACACCACACTTCTGACAAGACTATCTCCAACCCGTTAAGTTAATATCACACCTCTAACGGTAAAAGCTTTACTAGATTCCTCGCGGGTCTAGTTTCACTTGTTATTCTCTTCAACAGAATAACAGGTCCACCTAAAGACATTGTTAGGTTAACATTACACCGCTGACAATGTTTTATCGAATTCCCCAGCTGACCTTGAATCAAGTCAATCCTAGACACTTGACAAAAGTTCACCTTCTCTGGGAGTACGCATTCCCCCTGTCACTTTCTTTTATAAAGTGGCGGGTCCACCAAAATCATTCTTTTGCTTCTAAAACAAAACATTCAAGACAACAGAAAGAGGCAAAAAGAAAAGTGTCACTTTTATTCATATCCAAACACATGAAAGTGATACAAAACGCTCTCTTATACAATAAGATTGAGTGTTACAATTAAGGAGTACAAAGAAGTCCCTCTCTCTCTCTGAGGCCGTACTCACTCCTTGAAGCCGCATCTGATCCTAAGTGCATGATGTCTGAAGAAGTGCCAAATTGTGGCGACTGTTGGAACCGATTGCACTTTGATGCACGACGCCAACTTCGAAAGCGCCCTAGCTGACTAAGCCAGGAGCAATGGTGTTCTTGAGGTCCGGTGGCAACAGAAGAGCCTGCAACCCTTCGTTCAAGAGTTGATCTTTCCCCAGCAGGCCATCCAAAGGACATGGACTGTCCTTGATGTTACTTCTGGGATGGGAGAGGAAGAGGATCCTCTCCGCCACCGCAACCGCCGGAACCTCCTCGCCGTCATACTTGACCTGACCATCTCTTGCCATCAGGCAAGAGTGGTGCAGGAGATCTGAAGAGACCTTGGCGAGATTTGGGTCCTCGTCAGAGATATAATTTACTCTCTTACAAACGACGAGGACCATAATTTACTCTCTTACAAACGAACATTGAGCAAGCTCGCCGGTTGAAGCACTCTTCCAGGAGACCAGCGAACCTGCAAAGAACAAATAAGAGAATCAGAAAATCTGGAACTTAGTATACTTTAACAAAAGAAAACTAAGTAACAGACGCGGCAGTCATTGAAGACTTCAGACGCGGAAATGATCTGCACAGTCAAACCACCGCGTCAGCAGAAACAGACGCGAGTCAAAACTGTGCCACGCCCAGGATTCAAACGCGGTCTCAGTTTGCACCCGCGTCTAATGTACTAGACGCGAAAAACTTCAAACGCCGAAAATTGCCATCTCTCTGTTGGGTGAACAGGAGTTGCAAGATTCAGGTCTGAAACGCGCCAAGGCAATAGCCATGAGCAAAGCCAGCGTCAAGAGCCCGCGTTCAGAAAAGTTCAAGTCACCAGCACAAATTCCAGAATAGGAATGCACCAGAATTTCATTCAGATGCCTATGCCAAAATACAGGCTATGGACATCATCGGGGTGACATACCAGCAGAAACCTCTGTCCAGAGTTGACCTCTCTGCATCCAAACGCGGGTGCGCAAGATGACATGAGAGAGGATTCCTTCTGAAGAGACCAAACAGAGGCATGAGAGCTCTGGGTCATCTTCATCCACGGGGTCACCTTCACCCATGAAGACGGTTCTCTGAAAGATAATTCAAGGCGAGACTTCTCTCGGAGCAAAACAAATGAAAACAGTCTAAGTTGGATTGTTGAAGAGGGAGAGGGTGCACTCTATTTATAGGCAGTCCCTAATAACTGTCATTAATGGGGCATCAATCGGAACCGTCGCGCACAACTGTCAAAGCCCAATCAAAAACGGACGCGTGGAACGCTGCTTTGGAAACCGTCGAAGTGCGCCGGTTTTTCAACCGCCAGCGTCGGTTCTGCATGCAAGAGCATTAACGCCTGAACCCAATAAGAGGCTGACGCGTGGATAACTGTCTTGGGAAGCAACGGATGACCCGGAACCCCAATCGACGGTGAAGACTTGACGTTCAAAGATCTCCTAAAAATCTTTTAAAGTCATGCTGCATTGAACGCAGATGGGAAAGTCGCTCGAGGCTGCGTATCCCGTGTCTGATCGATCCGCGTCTTTCTTAGCAAGACAGATTCGCGTTATTCAGACCGCGTTTCACTCTGTGATTGACGCTGCGTCTCACTCCATGGACTGACGACCGCGTCTCACTTTATGGATCAATGCTGCGTCTCATCAAGAAGACCGCGTATCACTCTGAGATTGACGCTGCGTCTCATCAAAAGGACTTAGTAAATCTAAGTTCCTGTGGACTGACGACCGCGTCTCACTTTATGGATCAATGTCGCGTCTCATTAAGAAGACTCAGAGTCAAGGCCGCGTTTCATTAACAGAACTTAGTCTTACCTAAGTGCCAGTTACCAAGGAGTTGGATTCGCCTACAGCTGAGCAAAGAAGATGGAGCAAAATTTTTCAAACTTTTATTATAAACAGTAAAAGTGGATACAAACACTCTAAACAGAGTGTCCTCTTCTTTACAAAAAAGGGGGAAAAGAAAAGAAGGCTAAATGTCCTGGTTCGCCAAGGTACGGATTTGTTCCCTAAGGCGGTGAATCTCGTGTTGGCGCGTCCTTTCAGCTTCCATAATAGCCCGGTCCCGCAGCTCCTCTTCGGATAAGAAATTTCTTGCGGCCAGCTGCGTTCGCAGAGATTCCACCCTGGAAGAATGTAGAGACAGACTCTCTTCAGCTCGCGCCCTAGCAGCTTGTTGCTCCTCTAGCTGCTTTTTGATGATAGCAAGCTTTTCCTCATTGAGCGCAAGCACCACTTCTGCCTTGGCAATGGTGTCCCGAGCCCTGATGATGACTTGCTCTGTGCTCTGCATGACAAGCTCGGATTCCCTTGAATCGCCAGCTAGTTTCTGACATTCAGCCTGGGAATATTCGAGATTGCGGATCTCTGCAGCGATTTGTGCCTCCGCTTCCTGTCGCTCTCGTTCTTGAGCAGCTAGGAGCCTAGTCAGGGTGGCCTGGGCCTCACTAAAAGAGCCAGCATCTTCCAAAGACTCCAGCTCCTGCAGGTAGTCTCCCAGTTGCTCTACCACCCGTAGACACGCCTTGGCAAGTGAAGGGCCTCCGGTTAATTCGACGTTCACGGCCAGATTTTTAAGAAGCGTCTGGGCAAATTGGAACGAGCTGTTTCCACGTAAGATGAGATCAATACATGATCCCATCGAAGCGAAGAATTGCTGCACCATCTGACGTGCCAGTTCCCCCATGTCTTCACCACCTAGGAAGCTTCCCGACCCCTTTTCTGTCACAGGATAGGGGATATAAGGCGGATCTTCTCGCACAAGAGTCGTGCTGGCCGTCGAGACAGCAAGAGCTGGACCGGCCGCTGACGCTTCCGGAGGTACTACCTCTGCAGGAGCCTCCACGACCAATGAGGGAGTAGTAAGCACGACCTCCTCAGAAACCTCCACCGAGACCTGAGCTGTATGGCCTTCTGGAAGGGTGCCAACCATCGGACTCTCCACCTGAGCCCCCTCGGTCCTCTCTGCAAGTTATCGCGATGTTAGCCACAATGATAGAAGAGCTAAACATTTAAAGCATCAGAGCTGCCTTACCAGGTTGGAGGTCCGGAGACGTCAAATCCTGCGGAGCGGAAGTCTCCTCGGCTTCAGCAGTAACCTCCTCGCCTGGCAGAGTGAGAGCCTCCTCAGCCTCAGTGGTTGCTTCCTCTTCTGGCAGAGTGGAAGGCTCCCCAGTTTCAACAGCTGCCCCCTTTGAGGGTATCTCAGCAGCCGAGACCTCAATCCCCTCGGGCTGGGTCAACTCTTTCACCATCTCCTCGATACGCGAGGAGGTTGTAGCCTCAGCATCTTCGGTTGGCCCTGCAGCATAAAAGAAGAATGTTAGAACATCCTCTTCAATATGCAAAGAGAAAATTAGACAGAAGATGGAAAGAATACCTTCAGTAGGGATAATCGCCAGCGATGGTGCAGTCGATGGCTCACCCTCATGTATTTCCTCCTCCGAGATGTGGAAGAATTTGCTCTGATCAGGAAGAGCGGGTTCATCGCCATAGTCGGTCTCGTCTTCGAAGTCGCTTTCCCCCGATAACGAAGAAGACGACAGCGCAACGCGAGGAAGCTCCGCAACAGGAGCCTTACCTCCAATTACCCCAGTGGTAGGACTAGGGTCGACTGCCCTAAGACTGGAAATGAAGATGCTAGGAGACCCCGGCTGCTGTGCCTCGTCTCTCCCATCATGAGCAGAAGAAGGCTCGGGTTGAACTGAGAGGCCTGCAATCTCAACATCCCCTCCAGTCATTATGTCAACCTCCAGTGACTCGTCATCTTCGGCGGCGGTGGACTCTTCAACAAGCTCCCCTTCCTCCACGGTCTTGCTGCGCGACCTAGGAGCACGGACTAGGGTGGGGAAATCTTCATCTTCCGACGGTTCCTCAACCCTAACAGGGACGTCTTCAGGAGGAGCCTCAACTCCGGCAGAGATGTCTCCGGATTGAGAGACTTCAGCCGTTAAATCCCTCCGAGCCTTCTTTGGGGCAGGCTCAGCGATAGAAGCAGAGCGTCGATGACGCTTGCTCGCCAACTGCTTAGACCTCCTGGCCCGCGGCTCCTCCCTCGTGGCTGGTGGCTCCGCCCTTGTCGCTGGTGGCTCTGCCCTTGCCGGTCGCGGCTCCGCCCTCACTGCTGGGGGCTCCCTCCTCGATCTTCGCCCGACCTCCTTTTGGGCCTTCAGGTACTGTTCTACGAGTTTCGTCGGTTTACTAGAATCAGTCCTGGCCTCGAGACTTGCATTGATGCTCTCAATGCATGAAGACGCCGGAAAAAAGTCTGGCGTTTGGATGGCTTGGGAGTACCAAGTACAGAAGCTGAAACTCGTACGGCACTTGGGCCCCTCGAGAGGTAGACGAAAAGATACTCCCGTCCCTCCAGCCACACTATAGTACCAGGCCCGAGCACCCTCGAACAGGTTCCCTTCGAAGGCGAGTCTAGCATTGGGGTTCCCGACATAGAGCTGATCATAGCCGAACTGTCGAGCGAAGCGACTCGGCATGTACGGCTCAATGGTACATGACGTCCCTTGCCGGAAAAGCACATATCCGGGCCGGATATTTAGCAACCACCAGAAGGCCCCCGCGGATAACCTCGTGAAGTCATCTGGGCCAACAGAATCAACAAGTAGATCCCCGAAAGATGCATCAGGGATCTGGAGGAGGCAGCGATTGAGCTGGTAGTTTGCAGGGTCTGAAAGGCACTTCCGGACGTAATATATATAAGGATCACGCCATTTTGAACCCTCCAACCGCTGTACGAAAGGGACAGAATTCTCCCTCCAACGCGCTGCCGTCATCAAAGAAGGGCAATGCATCACGTACCAAGCAATAAGGTACGTGTAAGGCAGCTCGACACGAGGGTTGGGACGCTTCACCGTCGGACTCCCCTCTGAGTCAACATACGGCTTTCCCTCGGAGTCTGCAGTTTTTGGTGGCTCGCAGAAACTCTTAGTGAGCGCCCGCAGCCCGCTCTGAATACCAGCCGCCACGGCCGGGAGAAGGGCTATGGGGTTCCCATGAGCCAGGAGCACCGCCGGGTACACCACGTCAGCAACAATGACTTCATGCGGCAGTGTGGGCACCACACAGCGCTTCAGCCACAGCATCAGAAAGCCCGCCAACAGCGCCCGATCGGAGATAGGAGTCCGGGCTTGATGGTGAAAGCTTTCAAAAACCAAGTCAGGGTCGAAACCGTCCTCGTTCGACTCCGTGGTGTAGAAGCTGTTCGGAGCCTGGTCGATCCTGTCTTCAATCTCCCTGTCAGAGCTGGGATCCAATCGGGTTATCCGATGGTCTTTGGTGTTGACATTATTGAACAAGTAACTGGCCCAAGACAGTTGCTTGACTCCCTGCGACCGCCATTTGGTTATCTGGCCGCAAATGTGGAAGTGACATAGCACTTCCCAGTAGGTCTCATATATGAGGGGAAACTCCTCCTTCACATAGCGAAGCTCCACAGCGGTCGGGACATATTCCTCATAGGGAATATCCCCTGTCGACAGCCCCGAGACCTCGTGCAGCTCGTGCAGAGCAAGGCCCATCTCTCCGACCGGAGTGAAGAACGTCCCCGTCGAAGGATTATAACGCTCTAGAATCCCGAAGAAGTTCTGAGAGCTTTGAGGGATCCCCCACTGCACGGCCCTGACTGCCGAGTACAGTCCCACGCGCTTTAGCAGCCCCCGAGCTCGGTAAGGACAAAGCCGACCATCCTGCCCCACCAATAGTTCTCCGTGGAACGGACCCACCCCGGCGCACGGAACCCAACCGGGTAGTCACCCTCCGCCTCCATGAAGGCGTTGAGGAAGGTAGTGCCAAGTTGTGGTATCTCCCCAGCTGGAACCTCAGTCCTGCGCGACCCAGGGAAAAGGCCGATAACTGACCTGTCATGGCTATCATGACGGTATACTTTGTGGGAGCCCAAATCACCGAGAGTGACCTCGGGAACATATCGAGCAAGGTCCCATTCCATCTTCCGAGGGACGGACATATGCTGGAAGTAGGACAGCGGGAACATCCTCTCCATGTCTGGAAGAAAGAATCTTCCACCCTTTATTTGACGGAGCCATTTGTAAGTTCCGTCATACACGCTATGGCCGCCCTCGTGGATACGATCTCCGAAGAAGAAGGCAGGCTTCTCCAGCTTGATGCCAGCATCTGTTGCGAATGCTGCATCAGTCATAAACACCCGAAGAGTTCTCATGTCAACATTTGAGAGCCTCTCTCTGCGATCCGGTGATTTGTCAGCAGTCACAGGAACAGTCCTTTGTAATACAAAAGTCAAATCCCGGTCAGCACCACCTACATGACCAAAGTGGCACTTCTTGGCGAGTGAAGTAGCAGGGCGTGGCGCTGCAAAAAGAAAAGGACACTTAGTTAGATACTCTATCAAAAGCATAGAAAAAAATGCTAAGTGTTCATAATCCGAACGCAGAAGAGACACTGGACGCAGGAATTATCAAATTCGCGTCCAGACCTGCGCATCCACGCAGAAGAGACACTGGACGCAGGAATTATCAAATTCGCGTCCAGACCTGCGCATCCACGCAGAAGAGACACTGGACGCAGGAGTTATAAAATCCGCGTCCAGACCTGCGCATCCACGCAGAAGAGGCACTGGACGCAGGAATTATCAAATCCGCGTCCAGACCTATGGGATCGGCGTCTCCACAACATTCTCCTTGATGTCACTTCTGGGGTGCGAAAAGAAGGGAGTTATCCACCTTAACCTTTCCACTACCATAATCGCCAGAAGTTAAGGAGGGTAACCCCCTTCCTTTCACATCCCCAGATGTCGAAGTACTTGGACTCGGGTGCCAGATTCATCAAAATCAGCAGCTGATGAAACAGAACGCAAGGATCAAATCCGCGTTCTGTAAACTAAGTCCGCGTCTGAACCCTTCACAAATAGAAAATATTCTAAGTGAAGAATCTGAAGCGCAGGACTCAAGGGCGCGAGGGTCCAAACCCGCGCCTCGGTTATCATCCCAAAGACTGCGTCTGGGAATCAAACACGATTTGAAAATCACGTGTTAAGGGTTCTTAAAAGTTCTTTGAACTTTCTTTAATGGCGAAACTTCCGCCTAAGAGGCCTTTACCTTGGAGACCTGGGAGAACGACGTCCTGTGCAGAGGAGGAGCCGCCCCTCTGGGCCTCGGCGACGGTCGCCTTTGAGGACGATGCAGTTGGCTTAGTCTTGGGTGCCATTGATGTTCAGAAATCCGAGCAAGGAGATGAACAAGTTCGAAGATGAACAGAGAAGGAAATTCTTTTTCTCAGCGAGTGCGTTCGGAGAAGAAGATGCATCTCTCCAACTGTTGCCTTTTATAGGCACAGGGATTCGCGAAGATACGCGGCGTGTGGCCCGGTAGACGCTGCAGCGAGTCGCCGCTTGACGCGTGTAACCAAATCGTTTCTGAACGGAGAAGATCATGCGTCGCAACCCCGCCACGAGTCAGCAGTCGACACGTGGAGCAGTTCATTTAATGAACCAGGAAATCCGCGCGCCAAAAGGCGAAATTTCGCCGGTTCCCTAGGCCAGCTGGCGGCGTAATCATGACATGGCACAGAATTCGCGCCCAAAGAACGCACCTCCTCGATGGACATGCCACGTCAGCCTCTCCATGAATGCATTTGGAAGGTCGCGTCTCTCTAAGAAATTCGCGTCCTTCCAGTCTGGCCAAATATCGCGTCTGCCTTCTGAAGATCAGTCGCGTCTCCATTGCCAAAGGACGCACGTTACAGAAATCGCGCCTTTACAGCAGTACCATCTCTGCTTTTTGAAAAAGAACCTGCGTTTGGCCTCCTGCTTCTGCAAAATCAGTTCAACAGTACACTGACGCAAGCAGACGACCAACCACTCCTGGCTTAAAGCGCGCCAGTGACAGACTAAAAGCAATCGGGGAGGTTTAGACTGTGCATCTAAACACTCAACATGATCAACTCTGGGGGCTTCAAAGAGTTCAACAGTACACTCACGAAGACCAACTCCAGATAAGATTAAACCCGGAGCATCAACAGTCTAGTCATGAAGGCGAACTCAGCTAGAGTCCAAAGTATTTCGAAATCCGTCCCAGTTAACTGCGGAATGTCGAAAACTTTGGAGGGGGTTCTGTAGGCTGTCTAAAAATCACCAAGACAAGCCACCAAAACACAGAGATCCAAGATCCAGGCGCAAGGCTAAATGTGACAATCAAGACGCGAGAGATAGCCCGCGTCTCAGCATCAAGGCGCGTCAGCTCAACGCCCGCGTCTCAGCATCAAGGCGCGTCAGCCCGAAGCCCGCGTCTCAGCATCAAGGCGCGTCGGCCCGAAGCCCGCGTCTCAGCATCAAGACGCGTCGGCTCGACACCCACGTCTCGGTTGCAACTACCCCGATTATGGCGCCATCCACCGCCCATGTAGCGGGGAAGTTGGCCCTCATCGTGGAGCACTTTTAGGGGGCACGATCACCCCCTAAAAACCCTATAAATAGTCCCGTCACTATTGGGACGGGCACAAAAAAAGACAAGAGAGGACGACGACGATTATCGGGCAAGAGAGAGATTCAAAGAGAGAGATCATCGACAGAGAGAGAGAACCCTTCAGCGAGCTTACTGAGTACTAGCCGCTCTTCGCCTACCTCCTCTTCTAGAGTTTTGGTAGACGGAGCTGAGTTACTCCCTCTACCGACCGAAGAGAAGATCCCCGACGGTCCGAACAGTCATCCGGTCAACGGAGAACAAGATTCACTCTCCACCGCCACACGAAGAACCCAGCACTAAACAAAGGGGGAATTCAAGATTCAATATTCCCCCTCCCTTGTAACCGGAAGATTAAGCCGGCTGTAATCTTTTCCATCTGATTCCAGGAAACGTTACACCAGCCAACCCCTCTCCGTGTCAAACAATCGTCAAAATACGGCAAGTTGGTCAACACTACTGTGTTGCAGAAATTTTAACCGATCAAGAAGTTCTGATTATTTAGTATATTTTTTAAATTAAATCGTCAATAATATATCATTGAAAGGTAATTAAGTCTAATTTTAGCAAAATTTCTCATTATTTATTTAAATATCTGAAATAAAAGTTATAATAAAAATATCAGTGCTTGTTCGAAAGATAGAATCTTTTGATGTATAGAAGTTCTCTTGTTATAGTTACCTTCTAATTAACTTATATGATATCCAGATGACTGAGAACCTACTGATACTTATAGGAAGGAAAGAAAATATGTAAAGAAAATAAGTTATATATAGCAGTAGACTTTCATTCTTTTCGCCAATTGACAATAAGAGCGTAAAAGTCTTACTTGCCCTGTTGATCCATAAATTAACCACATGGTTTCGTTGTGACCCACTAGTGATGTTCTTTATACTTAATTAGGATATATGATGTACCAATGAAAAACTCTTTCCCTTTCTATAGAAATTAGGAAAAAACTTTGTAACTTACTTAGACTTGAAATTAGTTTCCCACATCACAATCATCAAAGACCATCTATTATTTTTATCGTCTTGAAACTTCATGAGTCCTTCTATGTAGTCTTGAGATTTATATATATATAAATCATGTGTGATAGTTGCACGAGTTGCTCTTAATTGAAAGCAGTTTCTTATTCGAGTATCAGAATGCTTGAAAGAATCTAGATATTGAAATAAAGATCGGTAATAAATTAGAATTGAATTTGTGAAATTGGATATTCAAAATATGATCCGTTCAAGGCGGATAGTTGAGATATATAATTGGAGCACTGCTTCTGATTTTTCGATCTAAATAACCAGTTGTAGTGAAATAAAATTTTGGTTGTATAAAACTGTGTAATTAAATTAGAATTTGAATATAATATAGCTAGCGAAGTATGATGATGATTCTATAAGAATAATACTCATAAATTAATGTGTTAGTTAATAATCATAAAAATTTTAGTAAGATCGATAGTGGAAAGATTATCAATGAGTAGTGTGACACTAAGCCGAAGTGTATATATATGAGACACACAAGATTTGGATTAAGTAGTCGGTTACATCATTAAGGAGTATGGACGTGGGGTGTGTGTATAGTACTTGTACATATACTATTTTTTTACATCGTAGAACCATATATATATAGTTGATACCTTGTTGATGATTGCTTATTGATTGTTATGCTGGATGACTAGTGGACTACTATTATGTTCAAGACATGCTAAGACTCTAATCACAGATAAGTAGTGAAGTCAATTTCATGCCCAAATATCCAATATGTGAATGAAGAATCATAACTAGATAAAAGAACTAATCGTATAAAGAACGAGTATCGAGAATGTAACTGATGCGTCGTAAATGAATGAGAAGTGTAAGTAGTATGTGTAACACTTGCCCTAATTTAAGCATTTCTTTTCCTAACTAATCATAAGGGGTAATGGGATTAGTATGCATGCAAGATGCCTTAGCCAAGTCATGATTATTATATGTGTATGTATAAATAAGTATGTATACATGAGTATTTATACATCCATGTATATAGGTATAAGAATACCCCACATGTGTTTGACTTATTACCACCATGCCCCCATGCTTGTACCTCATGGAGGGGGGGGAGAGGCATGGAGAAGAGTAAACTTGATGGGATGTTTAGGGGACACTTGGCACAATCCTATGGAGAGTTAGAGGCTATAAATAGAGGGGTTGAAGAGGATTAAACACTTTTTGGTCAAACACTTTCTCTCTTCACAACCTCTCTCCCTCTCTCTCCTTTCACAACAACAACAACAGCAACAGCAACAACAGCATCAGCAACAACAACAACAACAGCAGCAATAACAAGAGGGCAGAAGCAAAATCAGACCATACAACTTCAAGAGTGAGTAGAACATGCTAATCTTAACAACATGATGAGTAGAAATAAGTAGGAATTGAAATAAGTGTAACAGATATACAAGTATTGACCTTATGTATGTTTTGGGTGCATGTGTTTCAATTCCGCAAGTGTTACTCATGTTGTTTATGAATCCATGATTTTATTACATGTCTTGCATATTGATATTATATGATGGCATGAGTGTATCGGAGGAAGGGACCGGGTTGAACGGAGGCGTAGAAGGGGAGATTATATATATTGTATCGGAGGAAGGGACCGGGTTGAACCGGAGGCGTAGAAGGGGAGATTATATATTATGTATCGGAGGAAGGGACCGGGTTGAACCGGAGGCGTAGAAGGGGAGATTATGTGTATGTATATGGTTATCACTATGATATAAGTCCTATGTTATATTCATGTATAAATCCTTAACATCAAATCTGGAATGGCTTCTTAACAGGCACTTTTTGGGTAAGTTAGTCGACTAAGTCCCTGGATAGTCGACTAAACGTGTGATATTAGGCAGATATTCTGCTGGATAGCAGGATTAGTCGACTACATATAGACTGTAGTCGACTAATCCCAGATACAGAGAGCAAACAGAAAGTTGGCAATCTGTTTTTGACAGAATTAGTCGACTTGAGTCAATTACTAGTCGACTAATATTGTAGATTAGTCGACTACAGAAGAAGGGTAGTCGACTATAGGTGACATCCAGAGAGTAACACAATTTTTGACAGTTTTAGTCGACTATAGGGGAATTCAAGTCGACTAGTACTTGGGTTAGTCGACTATACTAGGAAGGGTAGTCGACTACATAAATTCTGGCTGTTAGTTAAGAAGCAGATACGTGTGAAGTGGAGTTAGTCGACTATAGCTTCAAATTAGTTGACTTACAGTTAGTATTAGTCGACTATAGGATGACCTAGTCGACTAATAAGGCCTTATTACTGTGTTTGGTTTTGGTTCCTGGATAATCATAAGACCCTATAAAAATAGTATAGCGACACACATGTCAACCGGATAATTTAGCCATGTATACCTACTTGATAGGCATATTTAACTATTATTTTACTCACTGAGCCATCAAGCTCACTCTGTTCTAACTCCACCTACAGGTTTGGACAAGGGCAAGGGACCCGCTTAAGGGCAATTGTGCGGGACAAGCGCCACCAGAACTACTGTATTAGAAGCTACTTTTGCTATGTAGATAATTTTGTATAAAGATGCGTACTTTTAGTTGAGTGTTACTCTTGACTTGTAATTCTTATAAGACCTGGTGTTGGACTCTTACTAGTATGTATATATATTTTGACATGATAAATGTAGACTGTGTTCTTATGGATTATTGAACTATATGTGTTAATATGATAAGTCTCGAGTAGATCTTACATGTTAGTTGTAGTGGAAATTCTGATGTATAGTGAAGAGTTCTGATGATTATATTGGAAGTATTATACCTTGATGGGCCCCACGTTTGGATTATTACGAGATGATTGTGATTAAATGAAAAATTTTTAACTGGGACCGTTACAGTTGGTATCAGAGCAATGGTTTAGAAGTAGAAAGAGTAAGAGATGATGAAATTGTTAGGTTACACGTGCAGACATGTGATCATAGTTAAGTAGTTGGCATTAGGTGTCAAGGGATGCATTAAGTTATCTATTGAATCTGAGTTACTCTAAGGACATGAGACTTATGAGTAGACTAAGGATAAGTATAGTTACCAGTGTATCTATTTATGTTGCTTCTTGATGATAGCCGTATGATTGAGACTATTTCATGGACTTGAGATTGATACGACCTTTTTGTTTACATGTAGATGGGGGACTCCGATGTATTCTGGTCGGTCTCTAGTTCCGATAGCTCGAGTGAGAGCTGGGTGGCGGATTCCATGGACTGGGGGTACGAGTCGGACGAAACTGACCCAGCGGAAACGATTATGCCCCTAAATTGGGTAGATTATGAAGAGGTTGAGTCGCAGGCATCTAACGAGCCTGAACCAACCAATGTTGACACAGAAAGCTTTGTGGGAGATTCACTTGAGATACCAGTAACAGAGCACTCTACCACGATTAAAGAAGAAACCCGAAGGGGATTTACATATGGAGGCGTCTTTTGGAACGAAACGTGGGAAGAGGATATGGACCTTTATGACGACTTAGACAACTGGTGCTGCGCCGGGGACGAATCACCGGAAGAAGACCCCGAGGAGGATATGGATGATAGCAGCAGCACTAGCGGAGATTCTAGTGGGGATACTCTACCCTATGAAGGGTGAACCTTAGAACTGACGCTTTTTGATGTATATACATGTATAGCCTAGTATGTTAGGTGATGGATATCCTTAGGGTTGTTATATGTACACTGGCATATATCTTATGAATGCACATGGGTTAGTATGGATATCCAAGAAGGAAGGCATGTCAGCATAACACCTTTTGTATCCACGATGGATGTAACTATATATATATAACAAGTTGCTTGTTTTCAAAAGTGATGTTATTAACATGATTACCTGAGACTAAAGTTTTATCCCTACTCATTCCTATATTGTGTGTATGTTGATTAGACGCCCTTATTTTATAGGGAAAATACATGGATTTGAACCAACTACCACCTGAGGAGTCCTTGTCGCTCGATACGACACACTACAGTGAGATGGGGAGTGCACCCCCCGTGAACAATGATGGAGACTCTGAAGTTCAAATGAGGGGGAATGAGGGAACTCCAGGGGTAATGCCGGAGTGGCTCGCACAACTAATGACCAGAGCGAGCAATAACAACTCCCACCGGGCACTGAAGCAGTTTCAGAAGATGAAACCGCCTGTATTTGAAGGGGAGGCGGACCCCTTGCAAGCCGAAGCATGGATCCTTCAAATAGAAAAGATCCTAGAAGTTATGAGCTGCACTGATGAACAAAAGGTGTCCTTCTCTTCTTTTATGTTCCAAAAGGAAGCGGAACATTGGTGGAGGGCAGTGAAGCATAGTATGAAGAATGTAAGGGAATCAATCACCTGGGAATTCTTGGTGAACAAATTCACTGAGAAATACATTCCGGAGACAGCCAGAGATAAAATGGCAACAGAATTCTTGGAGCTACGACAAGGTTCTATGAATGTATCCCAGTATGATCAGAAATTCACTCAGCTATCCAGGTATGCTGATGCCTTGGTAAGGAGTGAAGCAGAAAAGATAAAGAGGTTCGTAAAGGGCCTAAGATCGGAGATTCGTGGCCGACTGATTCCATTACAACTGAGGAATTATCTCCAGGCAGTAGAAAGAGCTTTGGAGGTAGAAATGGACATACAAGAAGGTCAGGGAGACTGGGTAGAAGGAACTCCCAATTCTAAGCGCCCCCGTTATCAAGGACCTCCAATGATGACGGCATCAGGATCCACCAGTAACAAAGGGCCTGGGTTTAACACCACTTTTCATAGAGGAGGAGGGGCCAGAGGCGGGAGAACATGGTTGAGAAATAGAGACACACCCTTGAAGACACAAGCTACCTCTGCATCACATCCCAGAATCTCGGAGGCTCCCTGGTGTCAGAGGTGCAGAGTGAACCATTTTGGAAACTGCCTCCTAGACAGGTCTTGTTTTAATTGTGGAGAGGTGGGACATCTAAGGAAGAATTGTCCGACAATGCGTGGAAGCCAAGGGCCGAGTAGAGGAAGTGGAAGGCCGACCATAAGGACGAATCCTCCCAGAGGACAAGCCAGTAATGCCCCACGTCCTGCTGCAACCCAGTCATCGGTTCAACAACCTCAGGTGCAAGGCAGAACCTTCGCATTAACCCACCGGGAAGCAATGGCCTCGAATGCAGTGGTGGAAGGTATGATCTCCGCATCAGGACATATTGCCCATGCATTATTTGATCCTGGAGCTACTCATTCATTCGTATCTAGTGCTTTTGCTCATAAACTAAATCAAGTCTCAAAACCCTAGGATTTCAATTGGTTGTGTCCACGCCTATAGGGGAAAATCTGATAGCTAGCATAGATATGCGAATTGTGAGGTAATAATTGGAGGAATGAAGACATCCATTGATCTGATTAAGCTAGGTGAAATGGAGTTCGATGCCATACTAGGAATGGACTGGTTATCTGCCTGTGGTGCTCAGGTAGATTGTAATAAAAAGAGAATTATCTTTAAAATGGAGGGGACTCCGGAGTTTTTTGAAGGAGAAAAAGTGAGTTGTGATATACCTCACATATCATCCATCAAGGCCACCAAGTTATTAAAACAAGGGTGCCAAGGATTCCTGGCTTCGGTATTGGATACCACCAGGACTGATGTAAATATTAAGACTATTCCAATTGTGAATGAGTTCCCTGATGTGTTCCCGGAAGACTTACCAGGCCTGCCCCCAGATCGGGAGGTAGAATTTACAATAGATGTAATACCTGGTACTGCCCCAATTTCTAAGGCACCGTACCGTATGGCCCCTGCAGAAATGAAAGAACTTAAAACTCAATTGCAGGACTTATTAGACAAAGGATTCATTCGGTCAAGTGTATCTCCCTAGGGAGCACCTGTACTATTTGTAAAGAAGAAGGATGGGAGTATGAGACTATGTGTTGACTACCGGGAATTGAATAAGGCTACTATCAAGAATAGGTACCCTCTCCCTCGAATTGATGACTTATTTGATCAATTACAAGGGTCTTGTGTATTTTCTAAGATAGATCTTAGATCGGGGTATCATCAGTGAAGGTCAACCTGAAGATGTGCCCAAATCAGCTTTCCGGACGAGATATGGACACTTTGAATTTCTAGTCATGCCTTTTGGACTCACTAATGCCCCGGCAGCATTTATGGACTTAATGAATCGGATGTTCCAACCATATCTAGACCAGTTTGTAGTAGTATTCATTGATGATATTCTGGTCTATTCAAAGAATACGGAAGATCATGAGAAACATCTTAATATTGTCCTTCAAATCTTGAGAGAGAAACAACTCTATGCAAAGTTGAAGAAATGTGAATTTTGGCTAGAACAAGTAGGGTTTCTTGGCCATATTATATCTAAAGAAGGAATATCAGTAGACCCGGTAAAGATCGAAGCAATCCGAGACTGGCCTAGACCCACTAATGTTACTGAAGTTCGAAATTCTTGAGATTAGCTGGGTACTACAGAAGATTTGTAGAAGGGTTCTCTCTGATTGTGGCACCAATGACCCAATTAACTAGAAAGAGTAAGAAGTTTGCATGGGGAGAAGATCAAGATAGGAGCTTCCTGGAGATTAAAGCTAGGCTGACATCTGCTCCTGTCTTAATTGTACCTTCGGGGACTGAAGGATTTGTCATCTTTAGTGATGCATCAAAACTGGGATTGGGATGTGTGTTAATGCAATATGGAAAAGTCATTGCCTATGCGTCCCGACAATTGAAGACCCATGAAAGAAATTACCCCACTCATGACTTGGAATTAGCCGCTATGATTTTTGCTTTAAAGATCTGGCGACATTATTTGTATGGAGTGTCTTGTGAAGTTTTTACTGATCATAAGAGCTTAAAATACATCTTCACACAAAAGGAACTGAACATGAGGTAGAGGAGGTGGTTAGAACTAATGAAGGATTATGATATCACTATTCAATACCACCCTGGGAAGGCCAATGTGGTGGCTGATGCTTTGAGCCGGAAATCAGGAGGGACCCTGGCCGCCTTGATGACTCGTCAAGCAAGAATCTTAAGAGATCTAGAAGAAATGCAAATAGAAGTGCGAGTCATTGATTCTTCAAATTCTGAGTATCAACTGAATCAAGTGAGTATCCAAATTAATCTATACGACAAGATCAAAGAGGCCCAACAAGGAGATACTCAAATAAAGAAGATGATGAAGAAAGTGCAAGAAGGAGAACTCAAGGAGTTTCAAATAGAAGGTGATGTACTGCGGCTTGGACGCAGATTATGTGTGCCAGATGTAGTAGAGATCAAAGAAGAAATAATGAAGGAGGCTCATAGCACACCTTATACAGCTCACCCCGGAAGCACAAAGATGTATCAAGATCTGCGTCATAACTTCTGGTGGGATGGAATGAAGGTAGACATTTCAAATTTTGTCCACAAGTGTTTAGTCTGTCAACGAGTGAAGGCAGAACATAAGAAGCCCCAGGTTTGTTAGTGCCTTTATCTATTCCCGAATGGAAGTGGAGTCAAATTGCTATGGATTTCGTCACTGGACTTCCTCGGACGTCCCAAGGGCTGGATACAGTCTGGGTAGTGGTAGACAGACTCACCAAATCTGCCCATTTTCTGCCTATCCGGATCAATTATTCAATGGAAAGGCTGGCTCAGGTATATGTCCGAGAGGTAATTAGATTACATGGAGTACCTGAATCCATTGTATCAGATCGAGACCCAAGATTTCAATCAAGATTTTGGAAGAGTTTGTCCAAAGCTATGGGCACTAAATTGCAACTCAGTACAGCAGCCCACCCCCAAACAGATGGACAGTCAGAAAGGACCATTCAAATATTGGAAGATATGTTGAGAACCTGTGTGCTAGATTTTGGGGAAAGTTGGGACAGCTATTTACCCTTAGTGGAGTTTGCTTATAATAATAGTTATCAGTCCACTATCGGTATGCCTCCCTTTGAAGCATTGTATGGGAGGAGGTGTAGATCACCAATCTGTTGGGAGGAAGTTGGGGATAGAAGACTGTTCGGCCCCGATGTAATTCAAGAGACTACGGAGAAGGTCAAGCTAATCAAGGAAAGGATGAAAGCAGCCCAGAACAGACAGAAAGCTTATGCAGACAATCGTCGCAGACCACTGGAATTTGAAGTAGGGGATAGTGTTTTCTAAAGGTATCTCCAATGAAGGGAGTGAGACGCACCGGTAGTAAGAACAAACTAGCCCCTAGATATGTGGGTCCGTTTGAGATACTGGATAAAATTGGACCGGTTGCTTACCGCTTGGCCCTACCCCTGCCTTAGAACGGATGCACAATGTATTTCATGTATCTCAGCTGAGGAAGTATGTGCCCGATCCTGATCACGTTGTCTCCTATGAACCCTTGCATATACTAGAAGACATGTCCTACGCGGAAGAACTAGTACAAATTCTTGATCGCAAGGAGAAGCAATTGAGAAGCAAAAATATTTCCTTGGTCAAGGTCTTATGGAGAAATCAAAACATAGAAGAAGCCACTTGGGAGCTGGAAGAGGAGATAAGAAAAGCCTATCCACATTTGTTCCAAGGTACGTTAAGTTTCGAGGACGAAACTTCCATAAGGAGGGTAGAATGTAATACTTGCCCTAATTTAAGCATTTCTTTTCCTAATTAATCATAAGGGGTAATGGGATTAGTATGCATGCAAGATGCCTTAGCCAAGTCATGATTATTATATGTGTATGTATAAATAAGTATGTATACATGAGTATTTATACATCCATGTATATAGGTATAGAATACCCCACATGTGTTTGACTTATTACCACCATGCCCCCATGCTTGTACCTCATGGAGAGGGGGGAGAGGCATGGAGAAGAGTAACTTGATGGGATGTTTAGGGGACACTTGGCACAATCCTATGGAGAGTTAGAGGCTATAAATAGAGGGGGTTGAAGAGGATTAAACACTTTTTGGTCAAACACTTTCTCTCTTCACAACCTCTCTCTCTCTCTCCTTTCATAACAACAACAACAGCAACAGCAACAACAACAACAACAGCAACAGCAACAAACAACAACAACAACAACAATAACAAGAGGGCAGCAGCAAAATCAGACCATACAACTTCAAGAGTGAGTAGAACATGCTAATCTTAACAACATGATGAGTAGAAATAAGTAGGAATTGAAATAAGTGTAAGAGATATACAAGTATTTGACCTTATGTATGTTTTGGGTGCATGTGTTTCAATTCCGCAAGTGTTACTCATGTTGTTTATGAATCCATGATTTTATTACATGTCTTGCATATTGATATTATATGATGGCATGAGTGTATCGGAGGAAGGGACCGGGTTGAACCGGAGGCGTAGAAGGGAGATTATATATATTGTATCGGAGGAAGGGATCGGGTTGAACCGGAGGCGTAGAAGGGGAGATTATATATTGTATCGGAGGAAGGGACCGGGTTGAACCGGAGGCGTAGAAGGGGAGATTATGTGTATGTATATAGTTATCACTATGATATAAGTCCTATGTTATATTCATGTATAAATCCTTAACATCAAATCTGGAATGGCTTCTTAACAGGCACTTTTGGGTAAGTTAGTCGACTAAGTCCCTGGGATAGTCGACTAAACGTGTGATATTTAGGCAGATATTCTGCTGGATAGCAGGATTAGTCGACTACATATAGACTGTAGTCGACTAATCCCAGATACAGAGAGCAAACAGAAAGTTGGCAATCTGTTTTGACAGAATTAGTCGACTTGAGTCAATTACTAGTCGACTAATATTGTAGATTAGTCGACTACAGAAGAAGGGTAGTCGACTATAGGTGACATCCAGAGAGTAACACAATTTTTGACAGTTTTAGTCGACTATAGGGGAATTCAAGTCGACTAGTACTTGGGTTAGTCGACTATACCAGGAAGGGTAGTCGACTACATAAATTCCTGGCTGTTAGTTAAGAAGCAGATACGTGTGAAGTGGAGTTAGTCGACTATAGCTTCAAATTAGTCGACTTACAGTTAGTATTAGTCGACTATAGGATGACCTAGTCGACTAATAAGGCCTTATTACTGTGTTTGGTTTTGGTTCCTGGATAATCATAAGACCCTATAAAAATAGTATAGCGACACACATGTCAACCGGATAATTTAGCCATGTATACCTACTTGATAGGCATATTTAACTATTGTTTTACTCACTGAGCCATCAAGCTCACTCTGTTCTAACTCCACCTACAGGTTTGGAAAAGGGCAAGGGACCCGCTTAAGGGCAATTGTGCGGGACAAGCGCCACCAGAACTACTGTATTAGAAGCTACTTTTGCTATGTAGATAATTTTGTATAAAGATGCGTACTTTTAGTTGAGTGTTACTCTTGACTTGTAATTCTTATAAGACCTGGTGTTGGACTCTTACTAGTATGTATATATATTTTGACATGATAAATGTAGACTGTGTTCTTATGGATTATTGAACTATATGTGTTAATATGATAAGTCTCGAGTAGATCTTACATGTTAGTTGTAGTGGAAATTCTGATGTATAGTGAAGAGTTCTGATGATTATATTGGAAGTATTATACCTTGATGGGCCCCACGTTTGGATTATTACGAGATGATTGTGATTAAATGAAAAATTTTTAACTGGGACCGTTTCAGTTGGTATCAGAGCAATGGTTTAGAAGTAGAAAGAGTAAGAGATGATGAAATTGTTAGGTTACACGTGCAGACATGTGATCATAGTTAAGTAGTTGGCATTAGGTGTCAAGGGATGCATTAAGTTATCTATTGAATCTGAGTTACTCTAAGGACATGAGACTTATGAGTAGACTAAGGATAAGTATAGTTACCAGTGTATCTATTTATGTTGCTTCTTGATGATAGCCGTATGATTGAGACTATTTCATGGACTTGAGATTGATACGACCTTTTTGTTTACATGTAGATGGGGGACTCCGATGTATTCTGGCCGGTCTCTAGTTCCGACAGCTCGAGTGAGAGCTGGGTGGCGGATTCCATGGACTGGGGGTACGAGTCGGACGAAACTGACCCAGCGGAAACGATTATGCCCCTAAATTGGGTAGATTATGAAGAGGTTGAGTCGCAGGCATCTAACGAGCCTGAACCAACCAATGTTGACACAGAAAGCTTTGTGGGAGATTCACTTGAGATACCAGTAACAGAGCACTCTACCACGATTAAAGAAGAAACCCGAAGGGGATTTACATATGGAGGCGTCTTTTGGAACGAAACGTGAGAAGAGGATATGGACCTTTATGACGACTTAGACAACTGGTGCTGCGCCGGGGACGAATCACCGGAAGAAGACCCCGAGGAGGATATGGATGATAGCAGCAGCACTAGCGGAGATTCTAGTGGGGATACTCTACCCTATGAAGGGTGAACCTTAGAACTGACGCTTTTTGATGTATATACATGTATAGGCCTAGTATGTTAGGTGATGGATATCCTTAGGGTTGTTATATGTACACTGGCATATATCTTATGAATGCACATGGGTAGTATGGATATCCAAGAAGGAAGGCATGTCAGCATAACACCTTTTGTATCCACGATGGATGTAACTATATATATATAACAAGTTGCTTGTTTTCAAAAGTGATGTTATTAACATGATTACCTGAGACTAAAGTTTTATCCCTACTCATTCCTATATTGTGTGGTATGTTGATTAGACGCCCTTATTTTTATAGGGAAAATACATGGATTTGAACCAACTACCACCTGAGGAGTCCTTGTCGCTCGATACGACACACTACAGTGAGATGGGGAGTGCACCCCCCGTGAACAATGATGGAGACTCTGAAGTTCAAATGAGGGGAATGAGGGAACTCCAGGGGTAATGCCGGAGTGGCTCGCACAACTAATGACCAGAGCGAGCAATAACAACTCCCACCGGGCACTGGAGCAGTTTCAGAAGATGAAACCGCCTGTATTTGAAGGGGAGGCGGACCCCTTGCAAGCCGAAGCATGGCTCCTTCAAATAGAAAAGATCCTAGAAGTTATGAGCTGCACTGATGAGCAAAAGGTGTCCTTCTCTTCTTTTATGTTCCAAAAGGAAGCGGAACATTGGTGGAGGACAGTGAAGCATAGTATGAAGAATGCAAGGGAATCAATCACCTGGGAATCTTGGTGAACAAATTCACTGAGAAATACATTCCGGAGACAGCCAGAGATAAAATGGCAACAGAATTCTTGGAGCTACGACAAGGTTCTATGAATGTATCCCAGTATGATCAGAAATTCACTCAGCTATCCAGGTATGCTGATGCCTTGGTAAGGAGTGAAGCAGAAAAGACAAAGAGGTTCGTAAAGGGCCTAAGATTGGAGATTCGTGGCCGACTGATTCCATTACAACTGAGGAATTATCTCTAGGCAGTAGAAAGAGCTTTGGAGGTAGAAATGGACATACAAGAAGGTCAGGGAGACTGGGTAGAAGGAACTCCCAATTCTAAGCGCCCCCGTTATCAAGGACCTCCAATGATGACGGCATCAGGATCCACTAGTAACAAAGGGCCTGGGTTTAACACCACTTTTCATAGAGGAGGAGGGGCCAGAGGCGGGAGAACATGGTTGAGAAATAGAGACACACCCTTGAAGACAAAAGCTACCTCTGCATCACATCCCAGAATCTCGGAGGCTCCCTGGTGTCAGAGGTGCAGAGTGAACCATTTTGGAAACTGCCTCCTAGACAGGTCTTGTTTTAATTGTGGAGAGGTGGGACATCTAAGGAAGAATTGTCCGACAATGCGTGGAAGCCAAGGGCCGAGTAGAGGAAGTGGAAGGCCGACCATAAGGACGAATCCTCCCAGAGGACAAGCCAGTAATGCCCCACGTCCTGCTGCAACCCAGTCATCGGTTCAACAACCTCAGGTGCAAGGCAGAACCTTCGCATTAACCCACCGGGAAGCAATGGCCTCGAATGCAGTGGTGGAAGGTATGATCTCCGTATCAGGACATATTGCCCATGCATTATTTGATCCTGGAGCTACTCATTCATTCGTATCTAGTGCTTTTGCTCATAAACTAAATCAAGTCTCAAAACCCCTAGGATTTCAATTGGTTGTGTCCACGCCTATAGGGGAAAATCTGATAGCTAGCACTAGATATGCGAATTGTGAGGTAATAATTGGAGGAATGAAGACATCCATTGATCTGATTAAGCTAGGTGAAATGGAGTTCGATGCCATACTAGGAATGGACTGGTTGTCTGCCTGTGGTGCTCAGGTAGATTGTAATAAAAAGAGGATTATCTTTAAAATGGAGGGGACTCCGGAGTTTATTTTTGAAGGAGAAAAAGTGAGTTGTGATATACCTCACATATCATCCATCAAGGCCACCAAGTTATTAAAACAAGGGTGCCAAGGATTCCTGGCTTCGGTATTGGATACCACCAGGACTGATGTAAATATTAAGACTATTCCAATTGTGAATGAGTTCCCTGATGTGTTCCCGGAAGACTTACCAGGCCTGCCCCCAGATCGGGAGGTAGAATTTACAATAGATGTAATACCTGGTACTGCCCCAATTTCTAAGGCACCGTACCGTATGGCCCCTGCAGAAATGAAAGAACTTAAAACTCAATTGCAGGACTTATTAGACAAAGGATTTATTCGGCCAAGTGTATCTCCCTGGGGAGCACCTGTACTATTTGTAAAGAAGGATGGGAGTATGAGACTATGTGTTGACTACCGGGAATTGAATAAGGCTACTATCAAGAATAGGTACCCTCTCCCTCGAATTGATGACTTATTTGATCAATTACAAGGGTCTTGTGTATTTTCTAAGATAGATCTTAGATCGGGGTATCATCAGTTGAAGGTCAAACCTGAAGATGTGCCCAAATCAGCTTTCCGGACGAGATATGGACACTTTGAATTTCTAGTCATGCCTTTTGGACTCACTAATGCCCCGGCAGCATTTATGGACTTAATGAATCGGATGTTCCAACCATATCTAGACCAGTTTGTAGTAGTATTCATTGATGATATTCTGGTCTATTCAAAGAATACGGAAGATCATGAGAAACATCTTAATATTGTCCTTCAAATCTTGAGAGAGAAACAACTCTATGCAGAGTTGAAGAAATGTGAATTTTGGCTAGAACAAGTAGGGTTTCTTGGCCATATTATATCTAAAGAAGGAATATCAGTAGACCCGGTAAAGATCGAAGCAATCCGAGACTGGCCTAGACCCACTAATGTTACTGAAGTTCGAAGTTTCTTGGGATTAGCTGGGTATTACAGAAGATTTGTAGAAGGGTTTTCTCTGATTGTGGCACCAATGACCCAATTAACTAGAAAGAGTAAGAAGTTTGCATGGGGAGAAGATCAAGATAGGAACTTCCTGGAGATTAAAGCTAGGCTGACATGTGCTCCTGTCTTAATTGTACCTTCGGGGACTGAAGGATTTGTCATCTTTAGTGATGCATCAAAACTGGGATTGGGATGTGTGTTAATGCAACATGGAAAAGTCATTGCCTATGCGTCCCGACAATTGAAGACCCATGAAAGAAATTACCCCACTCATGACTTGGAATTAGCCGCTGTGATTTTTGCTTTAAAGATCTGGCGACATTATTTGTATGGAGTGTCTTGTGAAGTTTTTTACTGATCATAAGAGCTTAAAATACATCTTCACACAAAAGGAACTGAACATGAGGCAGAGGAGGTGGTTAGAACTAATGAAGGATTATGATATCACTATTCAATACCACTCTGGGAAGGCCAATGTGGTGGCTGATGCTTTGAGCCGGAAATCAGGAGGGACCCTGGCCGCCTTGATGACTCGTCAAGCAAGAATCTTAAGAGATCTAGAAGAAATGCAAATAGAAGTGCGAGTCATTGATTCTTCAAATTCTGAGTATCAACTGAATCAAGTGAGTATCCAAATTAATCTATACGACAAGATCAAAGAGGCCCAACAAGGAGATACTCAAATAAAGAAGATGATGAAGAAAGTGCAAGAAGGAGAACTCAAGGAGTTTTAAATAGAAGGTGATGTACTGCGGCTTGGACGCAGATTATGTGTGCCAGATGTAGCAGAGATCAAAGAAGAAATAATGAAGGAGGCTCATAGCACACCTTATACAGCTCACCCCGGAAGCACAAAGATGTATCAAGATCTGCGTCATAACTTCTGGTGGGATGGAATGAAGGTAGACATTTCAAATTTTGTCCACAAGTGTTTAGTTTGTCAACAAGTGAAGGCAGAACATAAGAAGCCCCCAGGTTTGTTAGTGCCTTTATCTATTCCCGAATGGAAGTGGAGTCAAATTGCTATGGATTTCGTCACTGGACTTCCTCGGACGTCCCAAGGGCTGGATACAGTCTGGGTAGTGGTAGACAGACTCACCAAATCTGCCCATTTTCTGCCTATCCGGATCAATTATTCAATGAAAAGACTGGCTCAGGTATATGTCCGAGAGGTAATTAGATTACATGGAGTACCTGAATCCATTGTATCAGATCGAGACCCAAGATTTCAATCAAGATTTTGGAAGAGTTTGTCCAAAGCTATGGGCACTAAATTGCAACTCAGTACAGCAGCCCACCCCCAAACAGATGGACAGTCAGAAAGGACCATTCAAATATTGGAAGATATGTTGAGAACCTGTGTGCTAGATTTTGGGGGAAGTTGGGACAGCTATTTACCCTTAGTGGAGTTTGCTTATAATAATAGTTATCAGTCCACTATCGGTATGCCTCCCTTTGAAGCATTGTATGGGAGGAGGTGTAGATCACCAATCTGTTGGGAGGAAGTTGGGGATAGAAGACTGTTCGGCCCCGATGTAATTCAAGAGACTACGGAGAAGGTCAAGCTAATCAAGGAAAGGATGAAAGCAGCCCAGAACAGACAGAAAGCTTATGCAGACAATCGTCGCAGACCACTGGAATTTGAAGTAGGGGATAGTGTTTTTCTAAAGGTATCTCCAATGAAGGGAGTGAGACGCACCGGTAGTAAGAACAAACTAGCCCTAGATATGTGGGTCCGTTTGAGATACTGGATAAAATTGGACCGGTTGCTTACCGCTTGGCCCTACCCCCTGCCTTAGAACGGATGCACAATGTATTTCATGTATCTCAGCTGAGGAAGTATGTGCCCGATCCTGATCACGTTGTCTCCTATGAACCCTTGCATATACTAGAAGACATGTCCTACGCGGAAGAACCAGTACAAATTCTTGATCGCAAGGAGAAGCAATTGAGAAGCAAAAATATTTCTTGGTCAAGGTCTTATGGAGAAATCAAAACATAGAAGAAGCCACTTGGGAGCTGGAAGAGGAGATAAGAAAAGCCTATCCACATTTGTTCCAAGGTACGTTAAGTTTCGAGGACGAAACTTCCATAAGGAGGGTAGAATGTAACACTTGCCCTAATTTAAGCATTTCTTTTCCTAATTAATCATAAGGGGTAATGGGATTAGTATGCATGCAAGATGCCTTAGCCAAGTCATGATTATTATATGTGTATGTATAAATAAGTATGTATACATGAGTATTTATACATCCATGTATATAGGTATAAGAATACCCCACATGTGTTTGACTTATTACCACCATGCCCCCCATGCTTGTACCTCATGGAGAGGGGGGAGAGGCATGGAGAAGAGTAAACTTGATGGGATGTTTAGGGGACACTTGGCACAATCCTATGGAGAGTTAGAGACTATAAATAGAGGGGGTTGAAGAGGATTAAACACTTTTTGGTCAAACACTTTCTCTCTTCACAAACCTCTCTCCCTCTCTCTCCTTTCACAACAACAACAACAGCAACAGCAACAACAACAACAACAGCAACAGCAACAACAACAACAACAACAGCAACAGCAACAAACAACAACAACAGCAGCAACAACAAGAGGGCAGCAGCAAAATCAGACCATACAACTTCAAGAGTGAGTAGAACATGCTAATCTTAACAACATGATGAGTAGAAATAAGTAGGAATTGAAATAAGTGTAAGAGATATACAAGTATTTGACCTTATGTATGTTTTGGGTGCATGTGTTTCAATTCCGCAAGTGTTACTCATGTTGTTTATGAATCCATGATTTTATTACATGTCTTGCATATTGATATTATATGATGGCATGAGTGTATCGGAGGAAGGGACCGGGTTGAACCGGAGGCGTAGAAGGGGAGATTATATATATTGTATCGGAGGAAGGGACCGGGTTGAACCGGAGGCGTAGAAGGGGAGATTATATATATTGTATCGGAGGAAGGGACCGGGTTGAACCGGAGGCGTAGAAGGGGAGATTATGTGTATGAATATGGTTATCACTATGATATAAGTCCTATGTTATATTCATGTATAAATCCTTAACATCAAATCTGGAATGGCTTCTTAACAGGCACTTTTTGGGTAAGTTAGTCGACTAAGTCCCTGGGATAGTCGACTAAACGTGTGATATTTAGGCAGATATTCTGCTGGATAGCAGGATTAGTCGACTACATATAGACTGTAGTCGACTAATCCCAGATACAGAGAGCAAACAGAAAGTTGGCAATCTATTTTTGACAGAATTAGTCGACTTGAGTCAATTACTAGTCGACTAATATTGTAGATTAGTCGACTACAGAAGAAGGGTAGTCGACTATAGGTGACATCCAGAGAGTAACACAATTTTTGACAGTTTTAGTTGACTATAGGGGAATTCAAGTCGACTAGTACTTGGGTTAGTCGACTATACCAGGAAGGGTAGTCGACTACATAAATTCCTGGCTGTTAGTTAAGAAGCAGATACGTGTGAAGTGGAGTTAGTCGACAATAGCTTCAAATTAGTCGACTTACAGTTAGTATTAGTCGACTATAGGATGACCTAGTCGATTAATAAGGCCTTATTACTGTGTTTGGTTTGGTTCCTGGATAATCATAAGACCCTATAAAAATAGTATAGCGACACACATGTCAACCGGATAATTTAGCCATGTATACCTACTGATAGGCATATTTAACTATTGTTTTACTCACTGAGCCATCAAGCTCACTCTGTTCTAACTCCACCTACAGGTTTGGACAAGGGCAAGGGACCCGCTTAAGGGCAATTGTGCGGGACAAGCGCCACCAGAACTACTGTATTAGAAGCTACTTTTGCTATGTAGATAATTTTGTATAAAGATGCGTACTTTTAGTTGAGTGTTACTCTTGACTTGTAATTCTTATAAGACCTGGTGTTGGACTCTTACTAGTATGTATATATATTTTGACATGATAAATGTAGACTGTGTTCTTATGGATTATTGAACTATATGTGTTAATATGATAAGTCTCGAGTAGATCTTACATGTTAGTTGTAGTGGAAATTCTGATGTATAGTGAAGAGTTCTGATGATTATATTGGAAGTATTATACCTTGATGGGCCCCACGTTTGGATTATTACGAGATGATTGTGATTAAATGAAAAAATTTTAACTGGGACCGTTACAGTATGTATGTTTGAATGCGTGCATATATTTGTTAGTTACACGAACTTGACCATGTGTGACACATCAATGACATGATTGGTGAATGAAAAAAGTATATCACAACACAACAGGCACTGTGTGTGTTACCTTGATAGTTGATGTATATGTAATGTGTATGTAATGTGTATGCATGTCGTGTTATTCTCATGTAAATGTAGGAAGGGGCCAGCTGGAGCTGGTAAACAGTAGCATTCAATCTACTTTCCCTATATTTTCTTGTAAAAATTTCTGGGCAAATCATCATCTAGAGCAAAGTAGAGAACCTTTCTAATATGTGCAGAAATCTGTTAAACAGAATTACTCTGTAAATTCGGGCTCAGTTCATTAGTATGTTAGGGTTATATTATATCATATTATATACCGTTAGGAATCCTTTGAGAAACCAAAGGAAAACATAAATCATGTGATTAAATAGTGAGCTGAGGTATTATTATGATTGCTTGGGTGATTGTTAACTTGACTTACATGTTAGATTTGAGAATTTGTGGACTATTGTTGGTCAAAATTACTGCAAATTGAAATGTATATTTGGGCATGTAACATTACAAAGGAAGTGCTGCCGAAAATTTTAAGAGCTGGAGATGATTACGATAATCTATCAGTTTAATAGAATATTCTGTATTTGGAATTTATGAAATCTGGGACCGTTACAGTTGGTATCAGAGCTCAGGGTTTGCGCATAAGGATTTGACCTAGAGCAGGTATAGTAGGAAGATGATTGATTGATAGAACTGGTTGCTATGTTTGAATTGTATGCTTGTGCGTTGTATGTATATGAATGTGTTGTTTGATATGGGTAGTTTAAGGGGGTAGGAGTTCTTACGCGTATGATTAATCCCGAAGCGCAAGATATTTAGTCATTGCCTTATGTTTGGATTATGGTACCCACATGCCATAATTCGAATGTGCTCTGCTAGGGTGTGGGCCCTCAGTATGAGCTGCCAGTGGTATGGGACACTGGAGTAAGGGAATGATTAAAATATCAAGCGAGCCAAGATTAATTTGGATCGTAAAGAACATAGTGTAGATGTGATTAGGGGATAATGAATTTTGAGGTGAATAATCGAGAAAGATATTGCATCATAGAAAGATTTTGTGATAAGCAGGAAAAATGCAAAGATTTTATACTTACTCAGGTGCTAAGTTTCGAGGACGAAAACTTTGTAAGGGGGGTAGAACTGTAACACCCCGATTATTTAAAATCCTAATTTAATATCCTAAATTTGATTAACGTGATCCGACAGAATTATTTAAGATGATGATTGAACGTGTTTTGTGTAAAATAGAATTTTATTTATTTTAATTTTTATTATGGGGGAAATTTGAAGTGAAATAAATATTTAATAATTTTAAATATAGGTGTAAGAATATTTTGGCATGTATATATATGGATATGGAACATATGTGTGTATATAAATATATACATTGCATGGATGTATTGGAATATTGTGTAAATACAAGATAATACAAGTAAATACCAAGAAAAATACTATAATTATATATTCATAATAGTTAGTGGAAGAGGGTAGGTATGCATGAAGTGGGTAGATGGATGGCTAAGATTTTATTTGGAATGGTGGAGACATGTGGCATGAGTAGGGACATGTGGCTTCATGAGAGGAAGGGAGAGAAATTCATAGTGCAAATTTGTTTGGGAAGGGGGTTATGTGTAAATGGAGGGATGAAAAAGTTTCCCATCTCTCTGTTTCCTTTCTCAGGCTGAAAGTTACGTTCCCTTTCATTCTCTAAATTAGGAACCCTAGAGAGAAATTTCTCTCAAAACCCTCTCTCATTCTCATCCAAAAATTTCAAACCCTAAGAGATCCTCTCTACCTCTCTCTCTCTCTCTCTCTCTCTCTCTCGCGGATCGGGGCGGCCGAAGGGTCGGCCGGCCAAGGGCGGCCGGCCATGGGGCGCGGCGACCGGCCATGGGCCGCGGCCGGCCGGCGGAGCAAGGTGAGGGAGTTCCAAAGTTTTCCTTTTCCCCTTTATTTTCTTGCAAAATTTGATGATATATCTTTAGATCTCTCGGTATATTGATTGATCTCAAATGAAATTTTTAAATTTGTTGTGGTTATGATATTAGATTATGAGAAGAGGAGGATGGAAACCCTTCGATCTATTTTGATATAATTTTTATATTTTCTTGACAAAAATAAAGTAACTTCATGACCTAACTCATTTTATCTGAATAGAGTAATCAAATAAGAGAACTATTAGTTGTGATTTAATTTGGTGAAGGGTTTAAAAACATTTGAAACTAACCCAAAATTTGGGGACATTAGAAATGTGTGCAAATCTGTCCAGTTTTTATGATCTGTAAATTCAGAGGGAGTTCGCCTAGGTATTATGAGTAATAAGTATCATATTATATGTCGTTAGAAAAGATAATCAAGTCAGCTTTCTAACGGTTTTTACCGTATCCCTATTGAAGGTCTGTGTTGAAAGTTATCGTCAAAATACGGCAAGTTGGTCAACACTACTGTGTTGCAGAATTTTTAACCGATCAAGAAGTTTCTGATTATTTAGTATATTTTTTTAAATTAAACTTGTCATATAATATATCATTGGAAAGGTAATTAAGTCTAGTTTATAGTAAAATTTCTCATATTTTATTTAAATATCTGAAATAAAAGTATAATAAAAATATCAGTGATTGTTCGAAAGATAGAATCTTTTGATGTATAGAAGTTCTCTTGTTATAGTTACCTTCTAATTAACTTATATGATATCCAGATGACTGAGAACCTACTGATACTTATAGGAAGGAAAGAAAATTGGTAAAGAAAATAAGTATATATAGCAGTAGACTTTCATTCTTTCGCCAATTGACAAATAAGAGCGTAAAAGTCTTACTTGCCCTGTTGATCCATAAATTAACCACATGGTTTCGTTGTGACCCACTAGTGATGTTCTTTATACTTAATTAGGATATATGATGTACCAATGAAAAACTCTTCCCTTTCTATAGGAATTAGAAAAAACTTTGTAACTTACTTAGACTTGAAATTAGTTTTTCCCACATCACAATCATCAAAGACCATCTATTATTTTTATCGTCTTGAAACTTCATGAGTCCTTCTATGTAGTCTTGAGATTTATATATATATATAAATCATGTGTGATAGTTGCACGAGTTGCTCTTAATTGAAAGCAGTTTCTTATTCGAGTATCAGAATGCTTGAAAGAATCTAGATATTGAAATAAAGATCGGTAGTAAATTAGAATTGAATTTGTGAAATTGGATATTCAAAATATGATCCGTTCAAGGCGGATAGTTGAGATATATAATTGGAGCACTGCTTCTGATCTTTCGATCTAAATAACCAGTTGCAGTGAAATAAATTTTGGTTGTATAACAACTGTGTAATTAAATTAGAATTTGAATATAATATAGCTAGCGAAGTATGATGATGATTCTATAGAATAATACTCATAAATTAATGTGTTAGTTAATAATCATAAAATTTTTAGTAAGATCGATAGTAGAATAGATTATCAATGAGTAGTGTGACACTAAGCCGAAGTGTATATATATGAGACACACAAGATTTGGATTAAGTAGTCGGTTACATCATTAAGGAGTATGGACGTGGGGTGTGTGTATAGTACTTGTACATATACTCTTGTTTTACATCGTAGAACATATATATATAGTTGATACCTTGTTGATGATTGCTTATTGATTGTTATGCTGGATGACTAGTGGACTACTATTATGTCAAGACATGCTAAGACTCTAATCACAGATAAGTAGTGAAGTCAATTCATGCCCAAATATCCAATAAGTGAATGAAGAATCATAACTAGATAAAAGAACTAATCGTATAAAGAACGAGTATCGAGAATGTAACTGATGCGTCGTAAATGAATGAGAAGTGTAAGTAGTATGTATGTTTGAATGCGTGCATATATTTGTTAGTTACACGAACTTGACCATGTGTGACACATCAATGACATGATTGGTGAATGGAAAAAGTATATCACAACACAACAGGCACTGTGTGTGTTACCTTGATAGTTGATGTATATGTAATGTGTATGTAATGTGTATGCATGTCGTGTTATTCTCATGTAAATGTAGGAAGGGGCCAGCGGGAGCTGGTAGGTGTGAAGACGGGGTATGATATTGTGTGTGTAAATGTAGGAAGGGCCAGCGGGAGCTGGTAGGTGTGAAGACGGGGTATAATATTGTGTGTGTTAAATGTAGGAAGGGCCAGCGGGAGCTGGTAGGTGTGAAGACAGGGTATGATATTGTGTGTGTTAAATGTAGGAAGGGGCCAGCGGGGAGCTGGTAGGTATGAAGACGGGGTATGACATTGTGTGTGTTAAACGAAGGAAGGGCCAGCGGGAGCTGGTAGGTGTGAAGACGGGGTATGAGATGGGTCATGTGTCATGAAATAAGATGTGCTTATTAAAATTGAATAGTGTTATATGCTTGTCCTTTATGCATGACTGTGAAACTCTGTTTTATTACAAGAGATAATGAAATATTATATGATGGGTGAAAGTGCAAGGTTTAATCCATGCAGTACTTGAATGGTGATATGATATAAAACATATTAGTATATTTTATAATACATGTACCATCGGGGTTAACTTACTGTGATTGATGTACCGTCGTGTATAGTGTATATATTATGTATACACGAATGAATCTGGTAATAAAGTAAGTCACTAAAGTAAGGTGTTCGATACAACTCATAACCTTATAAAATCAGTGCAGAGATTTAAGTTGTACAGTCATTGGTCGAAAGAGTCAAGTCATTTTGACAAACTATAGTGATAGTCGGGGCGACTGTTTAGGTTGGTATAATTATTTCTTTCTTTATTTCATTTTTTTCGCCTCTCGCCATTTGAAGAAAAACATGCTTCCTTTTATTTTGACATGTATATCATATTCCTAATCTCTTTTACTCTCCTCACTGAGCTGTGAGCTCACCCCCCCCACAGATTATTATTTTTCAGGTTATGGTAAGGCGAAGGCTCAATTTAAGGTTTCAAGCGCTTCGTTGGAATTTTGTTATATAGAGCAGTTTTAGAGTTGTAATTGTATTTGTAAAACTTCATATTGTATTGTTCACATTCTTATTGATGCTAATTATAGTATAAGTTAGATGGCTAAAATCTTGATGAGTTGGAGTTATAAATAATTTAGTGTATATGGTGGATGCCGAGAAGGAGGCTCTGAATGTCGAGAGGGGTACTCTCGAGCATATGATTCTTTTATTTTCATATAAGTAGGCGATGTCAAGCAGAAATTGTAATTGGAGAATAAGTATGCCGTCGTGAGCTGAAAATTATTATGATGGTATGGGCAGTTATTGACTTTAATTTACATGTTTGAATGAGAATAAGTAGGCGGATGTTGGCCGAAATTATTGTGGATAAAATTGTATATTTTGCTATATCAATATTTACAAAGGAAGTGCTGCCAATTTTTTTTTATATAGATTGTGGAGGTGATTATGATAATCTATCAGTTAAAAGAATGTTTATGTTAATTGAGGATCTAAAAAACGGACCGTTACACCCCGCCCTCTGTTCGGCCTGTCCAGGCGAACTAGCTCTCTCCGTTCAGACGGCGTTGGCCGAACAGAGTTCTCGCACTGGCTGAACAAAGGGCGGGAGGAGTGGAGGAGGGGGGACGCTGGAGGAGGAGGGTGTGGTCGTTGCGCCCGGTGGGTCGGGAGGGAGAGGAAGAGGTCGAAGGGGTGCTAGAGGTCGCGGAAGGGAGGGGGAGGGGTGCCAGAGGTCGGGGGTGACAGAGGTCACAGGGTGGGGGGTCGCTGGAGAGGGAGGGAGAAGAAGAGGTGGTGAAAGGGGGAGGAGGAATAAAAGGGGACTTTTTGTCATTTAATTTTGTTGGGAGGCTTTTATCAAATTTGGAGGTGCCCTACTCTATGGATGGCATTTGTCATTGCTGGAGGTGGCAATATTCGTTCCCTCACAACTCTGATAAACACAACTCTCAAATTTCTTGACATATCCTTTATTTCCAAATCACCTCTCTTCATTTGTTACTTCATCTGCTCTCCCCCTCTCCCTCCCTCCCCCTACCAACCATTTGAGAAAAAAATATGATCATTTTTGTTGTGAGCATTTAGAAAGCCAAATCATGCATACAAAACCCATCTAAACAAAACTTCCACCATTTTACTCTTCAGCCTCTCCATCTTCTTACAAGCTCCCTATTCTAAGTTTAAATATCAAACACCTTGGAAGATTTAAGTAAAAAAAAGCACCGGTGGTCATGTTTGAACATTATCTGACAAGTGTTGGATGCAGGGTGACTCTAGCTTAAATGATCTGACTTGGAAGATCATTTCTTCATCAGCAAAGGAGTTGATTTCCAGACTTCTCTCTGTGGAACCCTAGTGAATGAAAGCATAGATTTAACCTATCCCAAGGGTTCTCTATTAATGATTATACAGTCACAAGTTTATTCTGAAGACACACAGAGATGCATAGACATCTTCCACGTTTTTACCATCATTATTCTGAATGGTTTAGTTCAGAAAATCTCAGTTCGCAAATGATTTTGAATTCAATCGATAATGATCCTTTTTCTTGCAGAGCGAGTCTTTTATTTATGTGCATAATGCTTTTCAACTCAATAATGTTGTCATTCTGCTCCTTAAAATTATAAAACTAATATTGTTGGGTATCCTGCTTAACAAGAATCAATCTGACAACTAATCAAGATCACTGAGATATCAACAATCTAATTGGCCAGGTCGGCAAATATCAGGTGGGAGGTTTTCGTTCAATAGAACGTTCCTTAATTTAAGAACCACCTTTCAATTTCCTTCCTTAGTTTAAGCACCAATTAGACTGAATCCAAGTCAGTCTCGATATACTGTAAGTATATACCCTGTATAAAGGACTTAATCCACTTTATACAGTAACACTTAGACTGAATCTAAGTCAATCTCGATATACTGTAAAGTATATCCCCTGTATAAAGGACTTAGTCCACTATACAGTATTTGAAGTGAGGTACGCTTACAGCGAATCTCCTTAAAACAATTACGTCCCCGCCACCGGTGCTAACGGGATAATGGACGCTGGTCTCCCAAGATACAACACTTCTTCACGGTATTTGGATAGCACTACCAAATCACGTACGGTGAACCGTAGTCAACCAGTACCTACACAGGATTAGCAAAACAGCGGGTATAACGACAAATTTCAAATGAATATTTGTCTTACTCTTTTGGAGGAACACCCACTGTTGAGGACGTAGGAAGGTTGAAGAATTTTGGTAGAATCTCCTTTAGGAAGTCGCTCTGGATTCCCACTTCACTTGGAAGTCGCGGATTCCCACTTCGTTGGAAGTCGCTTTGGAAGTCGTGGATTACCACTTCGCTGGAGCCCAGTTCAGAACCGAAGTCAGAACTTTAGAGAGAGAGAGAGATCTCAGATTTGGTGTTGTGTGTGTTTCAATTGAGAAATTGGAGTGCTTATATAGCACTCCAAGAGGGGCCAACAGGACTGAAAGATTGCAAATTTGGGCGTCCAACTGGTTTGCACCGTTGGCAGTCCAATTGGTTCGCGACTGTTGGCAGTCCAACTGGTTTGCAACCCGTTGGCAGTCCATTGGTTTCGCGACTGTTGGTGGTCCAACAGGTTCGCAACCTGACAGCGGAACGGGTTCGGTCGGTTCGGCCCTTACTACGAGACCCGATTCAAAAAGAACCAGGCCAGGTAGGGAACCGAAACCCGAACCCGAACCGGCGCCGGCGCCGGCCGCCGCCCGGCGGCGCGCGCGCGTGCGCATGCATGTGCGGGCATAGTTCACTCCTTTTCGCGCCGCGAAAACTCCAAGTACCCAAAGGGCACGCCCTTTGTTCTCAATTTTCTCTATTATACACCATAAACTTCCATCCCACGGCCAATGTGGGACTAAATGCTTAAGCTACCTTTAGTCCCGTTTTTGGCTTTGAATTAGGCAATCTTTGGACTGAATATCTCATTCATTCGAAGTCGGAATTGAACATGTGAATATACCACGTTCATCACAAATGGAAGGAGAACACACTCCAACCATCATCCGGTTGATTCGATCAACGGATCTCGCCATAATTCAACTCGAAGATTCACCTTTATATTCTTCAATTCCAACAATCCCCCACAATGAATGGAGATTCAAGGAAATGACACACAAAGAGACTGACTCTATTGTGTAAGGTACTTTAGAAAAGAAACTGCATAAGGATAGGTGAACTAGGTCTTGAACCTTCCATAGTGAAAGTTTATCGGACTTACTGGCTAATCAGTGAACTAGGTCTTGAACTGTTAGCCGTTAGTGTAAGTCAAGTCAACAAGCTTCACACAGTGACTTTCCAAATCAACTTTGGTTCTCTGTTGTGTCCGTTTTGGCCCGGGCATTCTTGGTTTCAGAGAGTATCTTTAGGGAATAACAGCCTCCATAGAGATTCCCAAAGAGCCGACCCAACTCTATACTCACATAGGTGAGGGACCTATTAAGAGTAGTCTACTCTACTGTAACGCCCCAATCCCGGCGATACGGGGACGTCACTGCAACGTATATACGTAAGTCCGAAGTACCTTCCCGTATATACGCTAAGCATCAGTACAGACAGAATCAGAGTACGGAAGCAAATGGTGCATTATCCATTCCAACACATATATATATATACAATCACAGAGTTATCACCAGAGGGATGAGTATTACAATAATAATACATCACAGATATGCGCAAATGCGAGGTACAAAAGATATACATATGTGAATGGTACAAAAGGGAGCTCACATACAGGTATACAAGGAAATGTACAAGTATAAATAGAAAAAGGGCACTCACGAGTTTGCTAAGAGGAAACTCGAGAGACATACAGGGGGCCTGGAAGGATGTGGCCCTGGACGGTCGGCTGGAGATCCACGCTACCGCTGCGCCACTCTGATGCAGTAACGGGGAGAATCCACACGCTCCGGGCTCCATAACCTGGACATGAGAATCCAGGGGAGTCAGTGATGAAACTCCCCAGGCGAGTAGGAATATGGATGCCAGGTGGCGAGTCAGGAGGAGCACAAGTGTCAAGTACAGAAGACAGGAGGGTTAGAACACAATGAAGTATATAAGAAATGATTCAAGTAGGAAATCTCAGGAGGCAGATAGGTTAGGGCAGGCATGAACAGGTATGGCATAATAATCATAAAACAGGAAATCCGAATAAAACCATTACAACAAATATGGTAAGGCACATCACAGATTCATAGCCGTTTAAGTTGCAGGCTTTAGTATGCGTCCCATTCCACATACCTCTACTTATAACTTAAAGAGCCGATTATTATGACACTTTATTCTACTCGTCTTACCCTGATATCTAGCTATGTAAACTAGCGTCCCAACGCACATAGATCATATCCAGTAAAGCAAGGTTGTTATTGGAAACTAGCGGGGGTATCAACGAACTATGTTTACAGTGGGTCCCGTGCATGCCCGGGACCACGGTCTAGGATTGTTCCGTTGCATGGAAACGGAAGCCAGCCGCAAGGCTAAACAGGAGGGACTTATGTATGCCCTTATCATGATGGTACCAGTAATGAGGGAGCCAGCTCTCCCCTCGGTCCCCTGGAGGCCCACAGGTCAGACCGGAACATGAGTTGCACAACATTCCTAAAAGCCACTGTAAACACGAACACATATTGATATCCGCATGTTTCCCCCGACCCAATACAAGTGGTCTTTTTAGGATTCATTAGTTTAATTATCACTTTGCGGGAATAACTGGAACAGGACATGATCAGGAAATCAGGAGTACATAAGTACTATATAGTCAGGTCACTGCATATAAAGCAGGAATACAAAGTCACGATCATGATACAGGATAATAAGGTAAGGTTCCCGTAAAGGTGATAATCACAAGTCAAGTTATCATGCTGGGTGTAAGTGATAGCATGACAGAATGATGATATTTAGTAAACAACCAGCATATCAAAGGATTGATAATAGTTGGGTTAAGTCATGGCATAACAAAAAGGGTCTTGCCAAGTAGTGGCAGGCCAGGTAGTAGATGATACCCAATCAGTTGGCAAGTGATATACATGTGTTAAATAGAAACATGTAACTGACGGTCTGAGTAATAGCAAGTGGTAACATGGAAGTGACTCAAAGTCCAACGACCACGAAGGGTCGGCCACGCATGGTAT
>JAVJIF010025436.1:0-39731 GCA_038442645.1 Agave tequilana | reverse complement strand
GATCTTTAATTTTTTCAAACTCCCACTAAATTAATGTTAAGAATTGTCGAGTTATAATTGATAATAGGAGTTGTGTCAATGTTGTCACCTCAGGCATGTCGTCGTCGCCTCAGGCATGGTAACTAAACTGGACTAGAGACTATTCCCACCCTATCCTATAAGGTGACTTGGGTGAACTCTACGTCCATTGATGTGAAGGAGAGGTGTCATGTCCCAATCAAATTTACCACATATTCAAACAATATTTGGTGTGATGTAGTCACCATGGATGTGGGTCATATCATTTTGGGTCGACCTTGGCTATATGACCTAGATGTTACTATCTATGGATGTTCGAACTTCTGCTCGTTTGTCTATAAAGGAAAGAAGGTCAAGATAGCTCCACTACGACCTGCCCCTCCGCCTGAAACTACCCAGACTGATGCGTTAAGTAGTAAGAAGTCCTTAACTCTGATTAACCCGAAGATTATTGACAAGAAAATTATTAAAGAGTCTACGATTGTTGTCCTTGTTGTCAGAAAAATCACTGAGGACTCCCAAGAGCAATTTGCTCCTACAGCTATCCCGACATTAAAGAAATTCAATGATGTCTTTCCAGAGGAACTCCCGGATAGACTACCTCCGATGCATGACATCCAACGCGCAATAGATTTTGTCCCGGGTTTCACTCTCCCTAACTTGTCTCACTACCGAATGAATTCAACCGAGCATGCAGAACTCAAGAGGTAGGTTGATGAAATGCTGACTAAGGGATTCATTAAAGAAACTTTAAGTCGGTGCATTGTGCCGGCATTGTTAACCCCAAAGAAGACGGTTCTTGGAGGATGTGTGTTGATAGTCGCGCCATCAATAAGATCACTTGAAATATCGGTTCCTCACTATCAGGTTAGATGACATGTTGGACATGATGTCTGGAGCCACCATTTTCTCAAAGATTGATTAGAAGAGTGACTACCATCAAATTCAGATTCAACCAGGAGATGAGTGAAAACCGCTTTAAGACTAAAAACGGTCTGTACGAGTGGATGATCATGTCTTTGACAAATGCTCCCAATACTTTCATGCGTATGATGACTCAGGTACTACGACCCTTTATGGGTAAGTTCTTGATCGTGTACTTTGATGACATCCTAATTTACAGTAAAACGCTGGAGCACCATATCGATCATCTTAGTTAAGTTTGCTGTACCCTCTGTTTTAAATATCGGCCGAGTCGGCCGAGATATCGTCCGATATCTCTTTTTTTGCCTGCTGCCGATACGATATGAGAAAACCGTTCGCCATATGTTTGCAGCAAAAATGGCGGATATTTGAAATATCGGCCGATAAGTCGCCCGCAGCGAATAAATCGCCCGATATATCGCCCGATATGAAATAACTTATTTATTGCACAATTGCTTGCAAATGTATATTATTTTTTACTGTATTTGCATGCATATTACATCATTTTATTAGGTCGATAATATCTATGACAATATACCAACTTTTAGTTATCAATATTTTATTATATATAGTGTCTGATATGAATGCCCGATATGCACGTGTATCCCCGATATCTCTCCCAATATTTGATATCCGATACGAAAAAACCCCATCCGATACGATCTCGATATCCGATATTTAGAACGTTAGCTGCACCTTGAGAAAAGAGCAATTATACGCGAACCTGAAGAAGTATGTGTTCATGATTAATCGAGTTATATTCTTAGAATTTGTTGTATCTTCTCAAGGGGTTTCTGCATATCCTCAGAAAATTCAAACGATTGTAAAATGGCTAGAGTCCCAAAATATTCGAGATTAAAGAAGTTTTCATGTGCTCGCTGTTAGGATTTTGCTTATTTTCAAGAGAAAATGATGGTCTAAGGAGATCCAATCGAGTTAGAGAAGATGATATCTTGAAGCAAGAAGAAGCAAACCAAGCAGGTGCGGAGTGATCGATTTATAAAGTTTATAAGTCAACTAGTAGTCGAATAGGATAAATACAAAGACAGATACAGAGAAGAAGCATCATTAATCGACTAATAAATCTATCAGTCGACTAATGGAAGATATTAGTCAACTAATCATCATGATAAGTCGACTAGTCGAAGCATTTCCTAAAGTAGAATCAGATTTCTTTTCAGGCTCTGGTTTCCTTTTCTGGTTGAGTACAAATAGGATTCAGTTTCTATTCAATAAGGTTTGTTTCTAAAAATTAAAGGGTCTAGAGTTTTTTTAGATCAAGGAAATTAACTCCTAATAAGATTGATCGAGATCTTCAAGCATCCAACTGTCAAGATCATCTCATAATCAAAATAGGAGTCGTTTTGTAAAATCTTATAAATAAAGGTTGTAACCCAATATTGTAAAAAATTAGAGAAGGCACAGAAAAAGTGGAGAACCAAGGAAGCCAAGAAAGAGAGGAGCAAGATGAAGGCACATAAGAAAAAATAATACTCTTATAATCTAGGTCTAAAATAAGGAGGAAGGTGAATACTCTTGTCGCATCAAGAGAAAAGTTAGATCTCCTTGAATCAAGTTTATTAATAAAGCTCTCTCAAGCTCTCTCCCCGTAGACGTAGGCCAAGTTTGGGCCAAACAACATTAAATCCTTGTGTTATTTCTTATTACTCTTTTGTCTAGATATTACTAGTTTACTTTACAACAGTTTTTCTTTTGCAAGTATTGTCATATTGTCAAGTTTCGCAAACGTCGATCCCGGGAGTAACAATTGGTGTCATAGCGTTAATTTGTTACAATGATTAGTATCAGAGCATATCAATTTCACAATAATTGGTATCAGAGCTAAAGGTTGACGAAGGGCGATATACTGAAGATAGAAAGTTCTACAACAAAGTTTAAGGTCAAGAAGTTTAATAGTAAAGAAAACATCAGTTTATGCCAAAGAAGGTGAAAGCATTGCTACTGCAACAGGGTCTTCACATGATCTTGCAGAGTAAGTCATCAAAATCTGCAGGTACATCAGATAAGGACTGGGAAGAGATGTAAAGGCGACAAGCACAATTCAACTATGTCTCACAGATGATGTGATGTATAATGTGATGGATGAAGAAACGACTACAAGATTGTGGTCAAGTTTAGAAATGTTGTATATGACAAAAAGCCTCTCCAACAAGCTTTATCTCAAGAAATAACTATATGAATTACGCATGAACGAAGGGACAGCGGTGTTGGAACATTTAAACTTCTTCAATAAGATCATCAGTGAGCTTCTTACGGTTGATGTCAAGATCGATGAGGACAAGGCGTTGATACTTCCCAGTTCGCTTCTACAGTCACATGATCACATCGTCACCAACATGCTCTACGATAAGATAACTCTCATCTTGAAGAATGTCACGTCAACTCACTTATCTAATGAGATTAGGAAAAAGCTAAATCAAGAGGAGCAGACATGATCGAGTTTGGAGTACGGAAAGAAAAGAAAGAGAGAGAAAGAAAGGTCTGGGTTTGTCAAAGGCGTGTCATTTTTGTCACAATTAAAGTCATTAGAAGAATGAATATAAGAATCAGCAAGAGTGGTTGAAAAAAAAGGATAAACTGTGGAGGCAGACACAGCAAGCGGTGTAGAGGACACCGAAGTATTAATGGCTTCTTATGTTGAAGACAACACTTCTCAAGATAAAAGCTAGATATTTGATTCAGGTAGTATGGTTCATGTATGTTCTCAAAAAGAGATATTCAACTCATTAATTACAAAGGAAGACGAGACTGCCAAAATGGTGGACAGCTCGACTTACGAGGTCATCTGCACTGGGACAGTCAAGATTACGGAAAGAGATGAAACAGTGCGTGCTCTAGAGGCGGTCCGGTATGTCCAGGAGGCACGGTACAATCTAATATCCATAGGAGTGCTCGACAAAGAAGGATGTCAGATTCAAGTGCAATAAGGCGTCGTCACAATTACCCAAGGAGACAGAGTAATTCTGAAAGGAGACAAGTGTGGAGGGTTGTAACCCCCTGATCCTTGATGTATGTATCACAGTATCAGTACTCGTGCGGCGTGTAAAGTTGATTTGACTTTTTCTGAAAGTCAGATTAAGTTGATTTTAGTTTCAGATATTATTTTCTAATATTTTAGATTTTTAGAAATTTCTAAAAATTTTCTATGTTATTTTGAAAAATCTCCTAATTCGGTGTCGACCGACACCGATAACTGGCTCTAGAATTTTTAATTTACAAATAGAGTTAAATTTTGAGAATCTACTTTCACTTTGTGTTTAGAATCATATTATTTACGTTATAGTATTTTTGAAAATTTTTCTGAATTTATGAAAAATCCGAACAAACCGGTTCGCCTTGTATCGGCGAGACATTCCAAGATTTTTAATTTGCAAAGTGGATAAGATTTCTAGAATCCGATTTCACATTCCCCCTCCGCGTAATATTTGATATTTTACAAAATTTTGAGAATCGTTCGGAATTAGTCCAATTTTAACCATTAAAATAATATTAATTAATTAATTTTTAAATTACCTTTTCCTTTCTTCTTTCTTCTTTTTTCCTCCCCAAGTTTTCTCCACCGCCATACCCACCGCCTCTTCCTTTCTCTATTTTCTCATCTCTCTCATCTCTTTCTCCCTCACTCTCACTCTCACTCTCACTCCCCCGTCACCTTTTTTCTCTCTCTTCCCTCTCTCTATCTCACTGTGTCTCTCTCCCTCACTCTCTCTCTATCTGTGCAGGCAACTGGCCAGGACAACGTCACCGCCAGCCCAGTCTGGCGCCGCCGCCACGTTGGACGCGCAGCCCTTCCTCCTCTCCTCTATCTTCTTCTTTCCTATTTCCTTTCAAAACTCTCTCTCCCTCTCCTTTTGCACCTGAGGGCTGGCCGCCATGGCCGTGCGGCCATGCCCAAGGCAGCAGCGCTGCCCTGCTGCTTATCTCTCTCTATTTCTTTCTCTCTCTTCCCCCTTCTATTGGATCCAAACCTCATAAACCCACAAACCCGAACCCAATAACCTATACCCGTTAAACCATTAGCCCATCACTTAAGTTATGGGTTTGGGTTTCGATCTGAACCCAACCCGTTATCAACTCAAACCCTCTTTCAAACCCATAAAGGTAAGTTTACATAAAAACCCCTGGCCAATTATGATAATTACAATTTAGATTATTTTATTACAGATTTAACCCATTTTATTGAATTTAGTGCTTGGGCTATATCTGGAGCATCTGGTATCTGATCTGGATGATTCTAGAATTGTTACAATCGTCGGAAGCCGAGCTACATTCCTGTGCTACCTAAGTGAGAGTTTTTCTATTATAAATTATATTTTATCATGTTTAATAAAATTGATTGATTGCTTTAATTAATAAATCGTGATTATGGGTATATCTCGGTAAATGTTATTTAATAACTTAATTATCGAGAAATCAGTGTAATAAGAATATGCATGATATTTTATTAAACATAATGATAAAATAATATTTTAATTTGTTTCATGATTTAATATAAAATATAAATGAATATATTAGACGATCAATTAAAGAAATTTAGATTAATAAATACTGTAATAATTAGTTAAATGGTTGTGAAAAGTTTGAAATAGAAACTTGTAAATAATTCACTTGTGATATCAACCATAATCATACTAATAATAAATATTGACATTTGTAAATATAGATATATTTATTCCACATGTTCTTGTTACATCTATCACACCATCCGACACTGTCATTTCCTAGACATCTATTATGGTTATGCAAATACTGTTATATGACACTGATACACGTATACTCTAACATAATATACACTGTCAGTCTGTCACTGTAACATGGATATTCGACACTGTTATTTTATGTGTTAGTATCACTGTTACACGAACACTATTATTTCATGTATTTGTATCACTGATTATACTGATACACTACACTTGTACTTTTGGTACTTGTATCACTGTTACACAAGTACTCTGTACTGTTATTACATGTACTTGTCACATGGATTTACCGGTATACATGCATTGATTGTCTATGTATTCCTGTTGCATGGATCACTGTTTATATTACATGAATTATTGCTACATGTATATTCCTGTATTCCCCTTACATAATTGTTTCTCGTACTTATATTGATATCCGTTACTGGACATGTGAGTTGTTGATATGCGATGTATGAAACTAAGTGTCACGTGGACCAAAGCCACGAGGGTCATCTCTAGAATCCCACATCTCTCGTTTCCCATTTCCCGTTATCTTATTTCATGCTATCAACAGAGCACATGTCATGTTATCGTGTTACATGTATCATGCACTATACTTGTTCCTGATACACTCTGTAGTTTAAATATAATATAACACGAGGATAGGAAAGACTTGACGGTTGACTAGGTCTTGTCGGGTAGATGTTTGGATCCGTTATTGTCCCACTGCAGGGGAAGGGGTAGTGTTGACTACCGTCTGTTATAACTAGATGAGCTCCCCTTTCCTATTTCCCATTACTCATATGCTATGCCTGGATGGGTTCGTAGTGCGGGCTCTAATATGAACTGTCAGTGGTATATGACACTAGAAGAGATTGATTAAAATATCAAGCGGCACTGATTGTTATTATTGTATAAATAACATGACTTGCTTGATACATGTATATTATTGTTTCATTTATACTTGTTACACTTTCTAATATCTTATCCACAATCATGTCACCTGTATACTGTGTACCGATACATGCATATTATTGTGTGGTTATACATGTTATATATTTCCTGACGTCTTATCCATTATTATATCACATGTATATTTTGCACTTTCTATATTTTCCACAGACACATTATTCATGTACACGGATTTCTGCATTTCAGATATTATCGGTTTCATGTATACCCTGTAGATAATGTTACCGTATAATCACATCACTATAGTATTGGTTATTCTGCATACTTCATATCTACATGTTTATATTCATTACGTCACTATTATACTACTGGTATTATTAGATTAAACATGAAATATAAAGTAATTAAACTTGCTACATGTTCTTTATGTACCCTGATGTAATTAGAAACACTTAATAGTGTATCACATCACATATATTGAGAATAATATAAATGGTATAACTCTATTGACTGTAGTAAAATAATTCTCCAAAGTGACTTACCTACTGTTGGTGGTAGCATAGTCCGGGCATATAAGCTGATATTAAGTATATAAAACTGGATACTATTACGGTAATGACCCGATTATAACATTTGGTTATTGATAATGTTAAATTATGACATTTGTATTATACTTTTGATTGTTATTATCATTATATTGTATCACCGATAAATGAATACTATTATATATTATTATCGTGATTGTATTATAGTATACATTACCGCTTCCTTCATTTTACCACTCACTAGGTCGCTTTTTGACGACCCTGAGTTTGCTTGCTCAGGTTGGAGATCTGAGATATTGTAGTATCAGATATTTCACTGGATACACATAGGAGACTCGTCATCGATCATGTTCATAGGTATTCTTATTATTTAGTCTTTCTTTCTTTATTTATCCATATTTGTATATCTATCATGATCACTGACCTCTTTCTGTAGGTATTCTTTTACTTATTTATATTAGAATTATTGTGTATATTGAGTTTATTCCTTGTACTGAGGCTTAGCGTACATACGTGAGAGTATTTTTGCCCTGCGTATATACGTCACTGTAGCGTCTTCCTATCCGCTAGATTGGGGCGTTACAAGGGTTATACAAGCTGAAAGAAGAAAACTCAGTTCGAGGTCAGGGATAAGCTTGGAAGGAAGCTTATCCAAGGTGGAGCTTCAAGGAAGACTGCAACGGAACGTGAACCAAATCAAAATGTTCCAGGAAGAAGAAAAGGGTGCATTCTGGAAAGACCTGAGATGGCACAAGCCATGACAGTAAATCAGCCAAAGGTCCCGGAGAGAGGCGGCAAGAGTTAAAGGCTTCAACGTACAGTTACAACCAAAGAAATAATCAAGGTAGTAATCTAAAATCTCAAGATGTTTAACTAAATGTTTGAAAAGCAAACCAAGGTAGAGATTGTTAGGATTTTGTCTTGTTTTCAAGAGGAGATGATTTCTCCAATCGAGTTGAAGAAAATGATAGCTTGAAGTAAAAAAAGCAAATCAAGCAGGTGTAGACTAGTCGACTTATAAAATTTATAAGTTGACTAACGCACAAGACCAATCGACTCATAGTCGACTATGGCAGATACAAAGGCAGATACAGAAAGAAAGAATCATATAATAATCGACTTATAAATCTATAAGTCGACTAATGAAAGGGATTAGTCAACTAATCATGATAATTCGACTAATCGAGGTGTTTTCTGAAGCAGAATCAGTTCTCTTTTCAGGCTCTAGTTTCTTTTCTAGTGGAGTACGAATAGGATTCAGTTTCTACTAAATGAAGGTTTGTTTCTAAAGATTAAATAGTCTAGAATTCTTCTCGATCGAAAAGATCAACTCTTAACATGATTGATCAAGATTCTTTAAATATCCAACGGCCAAGATCATCTTATAGTCCAAATAGGAGTTGTTTTGTAAAATTCTATAAATAAAAGTAGTAACCCAGCATTATAAAAATTAGAGAAGGCACAGAAAAAGGTGGAGAACACTAAGGAAGCTAAGAAAAAGAGGAGTAAGGTGAATGTGCATAAAGATAAGGTAATACTCTTGTAATCTAGGTCTAGATTAAGGAGGAAGGTGAATACTCTTGTTGCATCAAGAGAAAGATTAGATCTCTTTGTATTAAATTTATTAATAAAATTCTCTCAAGTTCTCTCCCTGTGGACGTAGGCTAAGTTTGGGCCAAACCACGTTAAATCCTCGTGTTATTTCTTATCGCTCTTTTGTCTAGGTATTGCTAATTTGCTTTACAACAGTTTTTTTTTTGCAAGTATTGTCATATTGCCAAGTTCCGCAAACGTCGATCCCGGGAGTAACAATTGGTGTCATAGCGCCGATTTGTTACAACAATTTGTATAAGAGCATATCAATTTCGCAACACTCGCAATCTTCTACCGACAATTCATAAAGGAGTTCAGCACTATCATGGCCCCAATTACGAACTGTCTGAAGAAAGAAATTTCAGTGGCCCGTAGCCACTGTCAAGGCGTTCAAAAAAATTAAATAAATGATGACCGAAGTACCTGTTATGAGACTTTATGATTTCTTCAAAGTGTTCGAAGTCATATGTGACGCCTCAGGCATTGGCATAGGCAGAGTATTAAGTCAGGAAAAGCATCTCATCGCCTTCTTCAGTGAAAAGCTTAGCGATGATAGACTGAATTACTCTACCTACAACAAAGAATTCTATGTAGTAGTGCAATCTTTGCGCCATTAGCGACATTATCTTTTGCCGCAAGAATTTGTCCTTTACTCAGACACGAAACCCTTCGATATCTTAACTCTCAGAAGAAGCTCAATACTAAACATGGTCGATGGATTGAATTTTTGCAAGATTACACTTACACCTTAAGCACGTGTCTGAAGTTGAAAACAAGTTAGTTGACACACTGAGTTGTCGAGTTTGTTCTCTTAAAACAACTAAGCGCTAAGGTAGTAGTAGGCTTTGAGAGATTCAAAGATGAGAATGAGTCGTGTCCCGACTTTAAAGAGATTGTTTGTGTTAAAAAAAGGGGTGAATCCTGAGATAGATCGCGTCCTACTTTAGGATGGCTATTTATTTCAATTTTGTAAGTTATGTGTTTCCCATACTTTCTTGAAAGATTACCTTGTTTGAGAATTGCATGTTGGAGGTCTTGTCGATCACTTCGGCCGAAAAAAATCATAAAGACAGTAGAGAGTTTATTCAACTGGCCAAGCCTTAAGAGAGATGTTGCAAGACTAATAAGGCAATGTCGCACTTGTCAATGGCTAAGCAGTGAAAATAGAACACTGATATGTACATGCCTCTACCTTGCTAGATCGCCCCTGGCAGGATATGAGTATGAATTTTGTGCTTGGGCTTTCTAAGATTATCAGGACGTGAGTATGGATTTCATCCATTTGAGGTCGTGGATAGTTACAAACCTAAGAATCTTATAGATCTTATCCCTATGGCACAGCATCCTAGAGTATCCGAGTCTGCATCTACATTCATACTATGATTTGCATAAAATAATCAGCAAGAAAAATTTTAAAAAGCAATGCTCCTTATAAATTCCATGCTGGTTTGCACTGAAGGCATCTTGAATTTAATGAGGGTAATTATGTAATGATCCGGATTCAACCGGAGCGGTTCCCTTCAGGAACTGTTAAGAAATTGAATGCTCGTAGCGTTGGACCTTATAAAATTAATCCAAGAGCCCATGTAATTGATTTACCTTCGAATTTTGAGATTAGTTCGGCATTTAATATCTCAGATTTAGTAGCTTATAAAGATCCTCCTTTTACCCTGATAATTAACTTGTGGATATTGATGAGCCTACTCGCGAGCTTTTATTTGAAGGTCCCCACTTTTCATCACTACTAACTACAAATGTCACATTTAGAGCTGAACAAATTGATAACATGAAGGATGATCAGATCATCTCCATCCGAGATGGTAGTTGGAGATGATATCTAGTGCGTTGGAAAGATCGTCTAGAATTTGATAATCATGGATTACTCAAGAGGACCTACAGCAGTTGGCCCCAGATTTATTGGAGTACTATGAGAGACATCTAGAATCATACTCGACAGAGCCGAGTTCTTTTCACTCAGGAGAGTTGATGAGGACCACACTGACTCATGTTCGCGCATATCAGCGTCGCCGTCGTCATGTCACAATGACCTCTCTTTGGCTATTTGATGGGGACATCACCAGTTGTTAGTGATTTATTTGCCTTAATTTATTTTGAGTCACTTGTTTGTTTGCTTTTATGTGGGTATTTATCATCACCTCGGTTGTTTCCTAAAAAGTACTCTTTTGTAAAGCCTATATAAAGGCCCTAGACTTCTTTCTTCAGTAGACTATCAATAATAACAACAACTAAGCCATTTGTCCTAAGTATTTGAGGTAGACTACATGAACTAAAAGAAAATGAATAATTAAAATTTTTCAGTTAAATTTCTTGAGCGCTTGAGCTCTTGAGATTTGGGGTGTGAAACCCGTGGTGTAAGGGGTGTGAAGAATGTGTAAAGGATGTGAAGCCCAACATTTATATGGTTCTATCTCTAAATCCTAATTCCTCTTTTAATTTTTCTTATTAAACCCTGGTTTTCAATTTTTTAATTCAAAAGTGATTGTGATCCAACCCGTATTGCATTAATTTGGTATCAGAGCTTTGATCCCAATCCCTTTCTTATTTCTTTCCTTTCCTGAATCCTATATCTAGATCCCTAAATCTACTTTTAAAAAAATAAAAATATATAAAAATAAAGAAAATTTTTTACTGTGCCGGTTGTTGTTCACATGAACAGTAATCGGACAGTATTCTCCTTGATTACTGTTCACGTGAACAGTAACCGCCCAGTTCTGTCCAGTTATTGTTCATCTCCCCCAAAACTCAAAAATCATATGTTTCGGAGCCTGTTACAGGCTGAGTCTGATTCGAGTTTCGTCTGAAGTGTTGAGTACGTGATTGATTCCCGGAGCCACTACAAAGATTTCATAACACTTGAGTAGAAGATCTGACCTTCACGAGCCCATATTTAGCCCTAGTACTGTCCCAGCAATAGAAAATCAACGTTCATGGCCCATCTTCAGCTCATTTTGAGTCCAATTCGAGCCACTGAGTTATTAGGTAACTTCTAATCTTTAAGCACTGAGTTTTATTCATGAGATTTTACTTTTGTGGCAAATACATTTATACTGATGAGGATGAGAAGGAGGTTGAAAAGGACATGTAGGCAGCTCTCTCGTATTTTTTAGGTTTTGATGATCAAGATGGGTATGAAAAGTGAAAAAATCATCTTAAAGATTTCTTCAAGTATTTCTCCTTGACACCTGCGCGGAAGTGCCACTATGCCCGAATGAAGTTGACTGGACAAGCTTTTGGTGCTGCGAAGATAGTCATTAGTAACTGTCGAGATTGGTTGGTCTTACAAGAGCTTCTTCGTACTCGGTATGCTCCACATCTTGATCGACCACAATTTAGCGATCTGATCGATCTGGTCGAAGAATGTAAGGAGATTCTCGCAGGCATGATAAAGATGGTAGAACGCAAGGCGGCAGAGGTTGTTGAATATCTAGAGCCAGAGATGAATGATAAGCCAGGGTCAGAAATCGTCACTGAGTTGGCACTACTGTAAGAAGAGGTTTCCTAACGGACTATAGAAATTGAAGAGCTCCCTAATAAAATCTTTATAGACCTTCCACCAGAGCCTACTATGGAGCAGTACCATCTTTGACAATTACGAGAGCCTCAATTTTCTTAAGATCGCCTAATGTGTACGATCCCTTTACAGATCCTTCTCTACGAACCAGTTTCACAAAAGATTAGGCCACTTATGGTGTAAAGTACAGTCGGTTCAGTTTTCTTCATGGATGACGTGCCTCAGTATGCTATCGATGCCTTGATCGAGATGTCATCTTTTATTTATCCAACGCAGGAGATCAGCTCCACCTCCACCACCTTAATCTCGATGTGATGCATTAGTGTTGCTGCCACGGTCACAACTATGGCGCGATAGAGAAGCTTCATGAGGTGTCCTCACTTGACAAGGTCGACTCTCTCCCAGCCCGAGGCAAATGATGAGGATATCACTAGTTGCTAGTGAATTATTTACCTTAGTTTATTTTGAGTTACTTGTTTTTTTTCTTTTATGAGGTGTTTAGTATCACATCAGTTGTTTTCTAGATACTCTTTATAAAGCCTATATAAAGGTCCTAGACTTCTTTTTTCAGTAGACAATGAATAATTAAAATTTTTCCAGTTAAATTTCTTGAGGTCCTGAGTTCTTGAGATTGAGGTGCGAAGCCCATGGTATAAGGGGTGTGAAGCCTGCGTAAGGGGCGTGAATCCCAACATTTATCTAGTTCTATCTCTAAATCCGAGTTTCCTTTTTCATTTTTCTTGTTAAACCCTAGTTTTCAATTTTTTAATTCAAAGGTGATTGCGATCCTACTTGTATTACATCACTATTGTTTTGAGTCATGTTTAGTTATAATTTTTTTATATTTTTGGATAATTATTTAGCCCATGTGTCGTAGTTGTTGTTGCTTTTCGTTTGAGTTTGATCGGATTCTGTTTGAATCAGTTTGCAGAGTCTGAATTGAGTCTAGTTGGTTGTATCTTATTTTAGACTTGCATTAGTTTTTGAGTTCTTTTTTGTTTAGTACCATGTCGAGTATGACGAAAAACTCCACTTTATAAAAATCTATTTAAAAAGACTCGATTCAGTGAATAAAGCAATGAATTATTGATTGAAAACTTTACTATTGATTTTGAATTGATCTACTTTTGATTGAGTCAACTAGTAGTGAAGGCAAGATCTGGATTGCGATTCGCGATCATATCATAAATTTAAATTTGCAGTTTTGATCTCACATCAAATTAGCTTGTTTGATTTAGGGTTAGAGCTTGAAAAATTAGGGTTAGCTTAAATTTGAAAAATTAAAACCTCTTTTATTGTTTATTTTAGGTCATTACTGGATTATTGCCTTATATTGGATTATAAGTTTTATTAAATAATATATAATAAATATAATTTAATTAATTTGACGTATCCGTGATGAATCCATATCTATTGCTTTTCAGTTTTACGTACATGCATATCCATATCGTATTGTATCCGATACTAGTACCTGTATTTGCAACATAGGGTACCAACTTTAATTCAGTTTTAAGAAACATGCTTCTCATATCCACATAAATTGTTTGTTCCTTCATCTAATAGAAATTTGTGGAGTTAAATAGACGTCAATGAATTCAAGCAATACAAGATATCTCCATAAAACTGACATATCCGATACAAAAACTAAATAGATTTTTTTAAATTTTCTTTTCTTTTTAGTATGAACTGCTAATTAAACAATACAATGCTTTTAGCTGAGAATAGGATCGAATGAAACCCAAGAACTTAGCCCAATTAGGCTTCTACAATCTATATTGCTATGAAGGTCCATCCTTCAATCATGGTGCAGCAATTCACTCTTCCTGCTGAGATGAATTCATACTCGAAGGTCGATGGAACATGACAAGCAGCCCATCATAAAAAGAGCCAAGATCCTGTAAACTCACACCTTCTTGGGCCAGAAGTTTTCAGGAGAATTGGAGGTCAATTAGGTTTCTGCTCTGAAGATCAAAATATTCCATACAACAGGGACTCTTTTGGCAAACAGGCAACCTACACCTAAGAGGGTTTGAGTGACTGCCGACATCAATAGCACTTCATGTGAGTAGGACCACTCAATGGAGAAGGAAAAAAAAAAAAAATGGAAGCTTGAAGGCAATCAGCTGGAATCTATTCTAGCCATAACTATGTAAGCAGTGTTTTTTTGTGCTCTACCCTGAGACCGGTGTTACCTGTACTGGCTCTACAGAAAACATTTCTATATATGTTATCTTCTAAACAAAGTAATCATTTATTTACTCATCTTTTTCACCAGACTAACCACATGTGACTTTGTATAAAGATATTGCAACTGTGATCTTCTGTAATAGGTTCCTTCCTCATGTGTAGCATTCATTGAACCAATATATGTGCTTGACCTGCATCTCCAGTCACTTCTAGGCTCCTTCCCCGTCCATCTATTTAAGTCGCAAAGTAGTACAGCCTTGCCCTTTAGGCATGCAATTGAAATGCGCGTCATGCTCGACATAAAAACAATTTGGTCAGAGATTCATCACTTGCTATTAGGTGTGGATACAGGAGACGCAGAAAATGAGAATAAACCCCATGCCTGTATAACAAAAATCCCCATTTAGCTTCAGTTGTTTCTATAAAAGCAACAAGGTATATCTCCCTTAGGTACACATCATCCTCCCAACCATGTCTATGTATTGTTTGCTTCAAGGTTCATATCTTGCTGTCAAGACCATGTCAGCTTTGTAGATACAAAACCAGCAACCAAACAAAACCCTTTTTGAGTTTTTCATTGATTCCTTTTTATGGCATTCAAGAGAAATAACATTAAGAATTGATGTACGCTTGGATTTATATACATTACAAGAATTAGGGTTCAACTCAAATAATCATCAGTGACCATCTTTTTCGCCTCATTCAGCCTCCTTTATAGGCTATTACATCATTACAGAACGAAATTTAGCTACAATTAATGAATCTTAATAAAATAACTCTTTAGCTTCCATAACTGACTCAATTATTGTTCACTAATAAAAACCCAAAATAAATTATAGCTCACTGATGAAAATCCAAAATAGTAACCAATCCACAAATCTTGACCGAGACTCAAAATCTCGTGCTAAAGAGCGTAGAGGATCGAGTCCTCTTCAAGGCATAATATTGAGAATGGGCACAACTCAATTCTTTTATACTAGTAAAAAGTCTAATGAGTCTTCCCAATAAAATAAATAAAAAGAAAAAGTAAGATCATTTCATTTCGACAAGACTATACCCAAGTTCAATAGCTTTGCAGATGCGTTTTAACTAAAAAACTCATGCTTGAAATAATATATTTTCTCGAGTACGGATTTTTCTCATGAAAAGGCAATTTAAACGAGATAATTTGTCCCCTAAAAAGGGAAATTTTGAATGAATTGATCATAAATTATGATATTTTGATATTTCTTTTTTTTTCCCTCCGAAAAAAAGAATGCACCCAAAGCTACTCGCTTTCTAGACGATCCTTCTAAAGGCGGATTAGCCTAAATCTATCTAATCTACTTTCTTCGTTCCTTATTTCTACTCGAGGGATCCTGAAGAAAAGAATTTGGTTTCCGCCGAGATTTTGGTTTGGCGATTAAATTAATTAAATTAAAAATTAGTAAGTAGGAATTGGATATTGGATATCTAGAATATTTATGTTATGTCCCAGGACAAAAAATGGAGATAATGAAGATCTAATTCTAGGTTATATTTCCGGGAGGAATCAACAATTCGAAGTACTTTTCTTACACATTCTTGATGAACCAACGTTTATATATAAATGTCGGAGGACCAATTCATTATCTATGCATTATATTTGAAACAACCAAATTGTTTGTTAGCCAAAAAAGAATTAGTTGAAATTAAGGGATCTACAAATACAAGATCAAGAAAAGAATAGGTACTAGATCCGTGTAACTTAGCTCGTGTGAACCAAAAACCTAACAGTAAATACGAACACATTCCTACAAGTTCCCAAAAAATATAATAATGCTAAGTTCTTCCTTTTCCTCCTCCTTTGATTTGAAAGATCATAACAGATAAATGGGAATTGCTAGTTATACCTCGTGGAAAAAAAAGACTTCCGTGGAATTCTATAACTCATGTAATTTACTGCATAATGTTTGGGCTCAATTATCTAACCATAAACTATCTACCAAATCGTATCTTAACTTAAAGAAAAGCTCCTAAGTATGTATAAAAGAAGTGTACTTGCTTTTTCTAACTTGCAAGCTTACATAAAACATAGTACATATGAAGGAATCTGTAAGGAAATAGTTCCTTCATTTCTGATGATTGTCCAAGTGGCCTCTCCTTCTTTGTAAGTAAACTTGCCGCATAAAAGTAGCCTCAGCTAATTTTGTCAACAGAAATATAGACCTAGACCTCCAATTCCTCAAAAAAAATTAGCAGGGAAAATATTGTATCTAGCAACAGCTACCTCGTCTGAAAGAACATTTGGGTTCATCAAGGTATCCTCTTAGAACTACCTTGCCCTCTTTTTTAACACTATCAATCATAAAGTAGGCAATAAAATCTTCAAAAGGATCCTTTCAATGCAAATAGGTCATAAATTCTTAATGATGGTTAAGAATAACCATGAATAAGTATAAGCTATTATCCTCAGACATAATCATAACACCTCTTGCCATCTAACTCCCAAAGTTTCTATGAATTATGCACCACAACCAAAAGTATAGCAATAAGTGTCACAAGCACTGTTTTCAAGCAGGAAGGATGTCAAATGGATCGTAATAATATTTCCTTCTAATTTGAATGGAAGAATTTGCCTACCTGTAAGGTGGCAATAGTTTTCTTCTAATTTGCAGGTGAATAACAGGTTGATTATGCAATGTTTCACCTAATATCAACTGATTTGCATCGTTTTCCTTCAATCAAACAGCAAGGCGCATTGTATCCTTTTAGTTGTGCTTCACTATGTGCCGAATAATCTTGATGTTCTTGTAGCTTTTTCAGGCTCCTCTCCATCTTGTTGTCAGAAAAGAATGATCTTGCAAGCACTAGTTACGTGGTACTAAACCCATGCAATAGTTCCAAATTAAGGTCAAAACATAAGTGACGATGAGGAGTGAGGAGTCAAGTTGGAATGTGTTTTAAATGTGTTCAAAAGAGGACCAGAGACGTCATACCCTCAAAAATCAACTTGAAGATTTAGGAAGGGAAGTGAGAAATAAGACCAACACTTACGAGAGAATAATCAACATAATCTGGGATTAGATTCCAAGGTGAACATTGATGAAATGGTAAGGTTGCACCATGACGACTTGGCGGCACGACTTCAAGTTGCAAAATAGCATGTCCATGATGTTGGAATAAGTCTGCACACATCACACAGCCCCAAACACAAAATGATGGAGCCTAGTGCACCAGAATGTCACCTAACTAGGTTTATTTGTCAGTTTTTCAATATTGAAGAGCATCAAGGTCTCAGGTGGCAAGGGCCCAACCCTAACCTTGTCCATGACCTTGGCCTCATTTTACCATGGGGTCGCAGGTAGCATCAAACGAAGAGAATGTCAGCCTATTTCCAGCTCCTCAATCATGCAACGAGCTTTTGCGAGCACCTCACCTCCATGGAGTTTAGTACTTAGGCTTCAGTTCGAGTACCCAATTGCCTATTTCCAGCTCCCTTTGAAAATTGTGCTTGCCTGCAAATTGTTTCATGTAGGTTTGGGTGAACCCAATATTCTCCTAAGCAGCCTAGTACCGCATCCTAAGATCACATTCTTCTCCCACAGCAAGGACCTGTGTTGTCCCTAGGACATGCCAGTAAAGTGACTCATGTGGAAGAATGCTAGTTGGTATTGTACTAATAATTGGCCCAAGTTAGCCCGTTTGCTCAAACGTTGGGTTTGAGATTGCAAGAACATCTAAGGCCTAGTTTGGCAACATGATTTCCGAAACTGGGGTTATGTTTGAGTTAAAATGAGTGGAGTTTGCAATCAGACAATCCCCAGAATCCGAAATCGGGTTACGTTTAAGTTAAAATGAAATTTCTACTCAAAGTGGAATTTCAAATAACCCCAGTTTTATAAGGTTTGGGGGCCTCCAAACCCCAGTTTCAGTGTCTAGCATGCCAATTTATATATCATTCTAAGCTCTCGAAGTTTTAGAAGTCTGCCCCCCGGTCCTTGTTGTCTTTCTACTGGTGGTAGAAGCTGGTTTTGGAAGTAATGACCCACCTCTGTCACCATATCTTCCGGAACTTTTGAACAAGTTTCCCGAATCCGTCTTTTTTTAATATCTAGAAACTCAATTTTGACTCCCAAACAAGGACCAGTTTCAATAATACCATTTTCGGCCTGAAACTCTCCCAAATTGAGATTAAGGAAACTTAACCTTGTTGCCAAACAAGGACTAAATAGGTTTATATCGGCTTGTTCATTATTTCAGTTTGTCCATCCGCTTGTGGATTATAGGTGGAAGTTGTTGGGACAAGAAAGAATGAATGCTAGTGGTGGAACAATTAATAGCAACTGAGTTGAAGGAAGAATGAAATTAGGTTGCATAAGGGGAAAAACAAATGTCATTATTTCTCCATAAAGCCTCTCCAGCATAGTAACCTTAGAGATATATCATATCAAGTACAAGATAACAATCTATCATGGAGGTTGGTAAAAGAAAACAAGCAACTTTTTTCTTAATTTCAATAATTAAACTCTATACAAGGATTACTACTGTTATTTGCTATCTACATTACCTCCTTGATCTTAATAAATTTCACGGCATTCCAAAGGTAAAAGCCAATGTGAACTTAAAAGCAAAACTTGTCGTTCCTCTTGCTACTTTTGCAATCATGTTAGAAAACAAATTCAGGAATCGTTCATGTATACAATGGACATAAATATATGCGACGAAAAGAATAACAAGTTGGAAAAAGTACTCACATCGCCTGACATTAAAAGCTAATAATTTACAGTACTCCCTTCTTCCCTTCGGCAGCTTTAAGGCGCATCTCCAGCAGTCGCACCCTGAACTCACCGTCGCTGACCTTGAGCATGCGGCCAGCCCCATCTCCAACCTGCTTTCCACCAGCGCCCGATGCATCGGCTTAATCTTCCCTTCCAAGCTCAAGGAGAAGTATTGTGGGAAGTCCCTGAGTTCGCTGACGTCCCTTCCCATCTTCTCCAACAAATATTCCACCTTGGGCTTGAAATTATTCTCAATGCTGAAAGTGAGAAGACCCGGGGACCTGAGGACCATCCTGACTATCTCTCGGTAACTAAGCCCCAGGGTCTGGATGTACTCGAGCTTGGGAAATGAGGGTTTGCTCGACATCGGAGACGAGGAGGAGGGTGGTGTTGGCCGTGATGCGGTGGGAGACGGTGAAGCCGAGGCGGCAGAGGAAGTAGAGGGCGGGCTGGAGCTGGTTGGAGACGCTGGAGACGAGGAGGCGGGGGCAACGGACGACGGCCTTGTGTAGGCGGTGGAAGGGGAGGGCAACGGGGCCGAGGAGGAAGTTGAAGGCGGGAAGGAGGTCAGAACTGGATTCTATGATCAATCTGACAACTAATCAATATCATTGAAATATCACCTATCTAATTAGTCAGGTCGGTTAATATCAGGTGAGAGGTTTTCCGTTCAATAGAACGTTCCTTAATTAAAAACCACCTTTCAATTACCTTCCTTAGTTAAACACCAATTAGACTGATATAAATCAGTGTCAATATACTGAATATCAGTATATCCCCTGTATAAAGAAATTAATTCACTGTATACTTATACAGTACTTGGAGTGAGGTACGCTTAAAGCGAATCTCCTTAAGACAATTACATCCCCGCACCGGTGCTAACGGGTTACTGGACGATGGTCTCCCAAGATACAACACTCCTTCACGGTATTTGAATAACACTACCAAATCACCGTACGGTCGAACCGTAATTAACTAGTACTTTCACAGGATTATTGAAGCAGTGGGAGTAAGACAAATTTCGGGAGAATATTTGCCTTTACTTTGGAGGAGCACCCACTGTAGAGGAAGAAGGAAGATAGAAGAATATTCTTCTTCGGAAGTTCCAGATTCAGACAACAATTCTATTAAAGAATCTGTGGCATTTTCTGAGCCCTCTTTCAGAACAAATTTTGCAGAATCTCTTGGAAGTCGCTTCGGAAACCGAATTTCCCACTTCCCGTTGGAAGTTACTTCAAGACAGAGAACTTCACTTCAGTCTCAGTTCAGAACGCAGAGAGAGAGCCTCAGTTCAGAACGCAGAAAGAGAGTTGAGTGTTGGTATGTATTAATTTGAGAAAACGGAGCGCTATTTATAGCGCTCCGGGAGGGGTATTTCCGTCCGAACCCAACCAACAGTTGCAACGGTTCGGTCTGAACCGTTGCAACGGTTCGTTTCAACCGTCGCGACGGTTTACAGACAGCCGTTGGGCGGGGCGGTTCGGATCTGGATAGCAGAGCGGGTATGCTCCGCATAACCCATACCCGTGATACTCGGTTCAAAAAGAACCAGGCCGGGTAGGGAACCCAGACCTAGACCCGGATCCGGTCCCGAGCTCGTGCCCGAGCCCTCGGCACCGGCGCCTCCTCCAGCGGCGGCGCGCGCGCATGAGCGAGCATGGTTTCCTCCCAATCGCACGCGAAAACTCCAAGTACCCAAAGGGCACGCCCTTTGTTCCCATTTTTCTCTATTTAAACACTATAAACTTTCATCCCATGGACAATGTGGGACTAAATGCCTTTAGCTACCTTTAGTCCCATTTTGACTTTGAATTAGACAATCTTTAGACTTAAATATCTCATTCATTCGAAGTCGGAATTGAACATGTGAATATACTACGTTCATCCCCAATGGAAGGAGAGCACACTCCAACCATCATCCAATTGATTCGATCAACGGATCTCGCCATAATTAAATTCAAAGATTCACATATATATTCTTCATATTCCCAACAATTCCCCATAATGAATGGAGATTCAAGGAATTGACACACAAAGAGACTGACTCTATTGTGAAAGGTACTTTAGAAAAGAAACTGCATCAGGATAGGTGAACTAGGTCTTGAACTTTCCATAGCGAAAGCTTTATCGGACTTACTGGCTAATCAGTGAATTAGGTCTTGAACTGTTAGCCGTTAGTATAAGCCAAGTCAACAAGCTTCACACAGTGACTTTCCAAATCAACTTTGGTTCTCAGTTGTGTCCATTTTGACCCTGGACATTCTTGGTTTCAGAGAGTATCTTTAGGGAATAACAACCTCCATAGAAATTCCCAAAGAGCCAACCCAACTCTATACTCACATAGGTGATCGTACTATTAAGAGTAGTCTACTCTACTCCACTTGTTTAGTAACAAGATATAGGCATCATTAAAAACGTTAAGCTTATCCTTAATCCACTTATAGAAAGTACTTATGTGCACCTTAGTAATGGATTGGAGTCAAGCTCCCAAGTACTTATTTGCTGAGTCAATCATAACTAGTTTTTCCTCTTGAACTTAGTCCGTGGGATCTCCAGTCGCTAAGTGAGGTTTCCATTAAACTGACTCAGCAAGGTTAGGCTTTTAGACCCATTCTCCTCGATGCACAGTTTATACGCTCTCCACTTAAACTTCTAGTAAGCGGATCCGCTAAATTATCTTTTGACGAGACAAAGTCAATAGAGATAATTCCATTTGAGAGCAACTGTTTAACAGTATTATGTATACAACGAATATGTTTAGATTTACCGTTATATATAACATTTTGTACCCTAGATATAGCTGTTTATTATCACAGTGTATGCATATAGCGGGCACTGGCTTTTGCCATAATGGTATATCTTCTAAAAATTGTCGAAGCCATTCTGCTTCTTCTCCGGCCTTATCTAAAGCTGTGAATTCCGATTCCATAGTGGAACAGGCAATACATGTTTGCTTGGAAGATTTTCAGGATACCGCTGCTCCTCCTAGAGTAAATACGTATCCGCTAGTTGATTTTGATTCCTCAGAATCTGCAATCTAATTAGCATCACTGTATCCTTCAAGTACAGGTGGATACTGTCCATATCTCAAGGCATATTCCTTGGTATATGATACGTAACCCAATATTCATAGTAGAGCAGTCCAATGTTAATCACTAGGATTGCTAGTGTATCTGCTTAACTTGCTTACAGCGTAAGCAATATCGGGTCTAGTGCAATTCATCAAATACATTAGACTTTCGATAATCTGAGAATACTCCAACTGGTGTATTCCAGTTCCTGTATTCTTATGAAGGTGGATGTGTGGGAGAAAAGGATTAGTATTCTCTTTTATCCCATGATCCTTGAATCTTTGTATCATCTTATCCACGTAGTGAGATTGAGATAGACTGATTCCATCTGGTGTTTTGGTGATTTTAATTCCTAAAATTACATCAGCAACCCCTATGTCCTTCATGTCAAAACTGTTGGATAACATTCTTTTAGTGGACTTAATAATTTCAATATTTGTCCCAAGTATCAACATGTCGTCTATATAAAGACAAACAATGATACATACATTTTCAACTGTTTTAGTGTAAACACACTTATCACATTCATTGATAGTGAATCCATCTTTGATCATGACACTATTAATTTGTCATGCCATTGTCTTGGAGCCTGCTTTAGACCGTATAAGGATTTTACCAATTTACACACTTTGTGTTCTTATCCCTTTACTATAAATCCTTTAGGTTACTCCATATATATTTCTTCATTTAATTCACCATTTAAGAATGCAGTCTTGACATCCATTTGATGGATATCTAAGTTATGCAATACTGCAATTGCAATCAACATCCGAATGGAGGTTAATTTTGTTACTGGTGAATAAGTATCGAAGTAGTCAAGTCCTTCTTTTTGTCGGTAACCCTTAGCTACTAATCTAGCCTTGTACTTATCGATAGATCCATCGTATTTTAATTTTCTTTTGAAAATTCACTTACACCCAATTGGTTTACTGCCAGGAGGTAAGTTTGCCAATTCCCAAGTATGATTTCTTAGTATGGATTCTATTTCGCTATTTATAATTTCTTTCTACATTTGTGCTTCTGGGGTAGACATAGCCTCTTTAAATGTTTGAGGCTCGCTTTCAATAGCGTATGCTATGAAATCTGGATCAAAAGATTTTGAGATTCTAGATCTCTGACTTCTTCTTGGTTCAATTTTCGCATTAACAATCGGTTCCTCGGGGCTTTCGTCCCTAAACGCCATCTTATGTGTTCTTTTCCCAGAAGTCTTATCTGTTTCCCGTTTATATGAAAAAATATCTTCAAAGAACACATAATCTCTAGATTCGATAATCATGTTTACATGAATATCTGGTATTTCTGATTTATGAACCAGAAATCTGTAGGCACTACTATTCAAGGCATAACTTATGAATATGCAGTCCATAGTTTTTGCTCCCAACTTAGTCTTTTTAAGTAATGGTGCTAGTACCTTTGCAAGGCACCCTCACATTTTGAGGTAATGGTAGGAAAGTGTCCTTCCATGCCATAACTCAAATGGTATAAGATCAAGTTTCTTATGGGGTACTCTGTTTAGAATATAATTTGCAGTTAACAGAGCTTCCCAGCATAAGCTCTGCGGAGCTCCAGAGCTTATGAGCATGGAATTGACCATCTCCTTCAAAGTACTGTTCTTCCGTTCAGCAATTCCATTTTGCTGAGGAGTATATGGTGTTGTTGTTTGATGGATTATACCAAATTTAGCACATAACTCACTAAAATTATTTGATTCATATTCTCCGCCTCTATCGGATTTTAGAATCTTGATATTCTTGTTGAGTTGATTCTCAACTTCGGCTTTATATGTTATAAACATATTCATTGTCTCATCCTTACTATTTAAAAGATACACATAATAGTATCTTGTACAGTCATCAATAAAAGTAATAAAATACCTTTTACCGCCTCTAATTGGCATAAACTTCAAGTCACACAGATCGCTATGAATTAACCCTAAAGGTTCTGTATTTCGATCAATTGAGTGAAATAAATTTTTCGCTAGCTTGGCCTCAACACAAATCTTACACTTGCGAATTTCTTCCAAGTTGAGTTTAGAAATATATCCTAAATTAGATAAGTTTTTTAATGACTTGTAGTTTACATGCCCTAATCTAGCATGCCATAAAGTAGGAGACTCAAGCAAATAAACAGAAGATTTTTCTTTATTTATAAGCTTCGGGTACAGATACATAGACTTTTTATCTACCACTGCAATATTGGCTTTAAAAAGTCCATCAACAAGATAACTCTTTCCCACATACATCCCACCCTTAGTAAGTACAAATTTAAATTATTCAAGAACCATTCTAAATCCTTTCTTACTAAGTATTGATTCAGAGATCAGATTCTTATAGAACATCGTTCAGAGTAAGCTCTTTCCCAGATGTCCAATTCAGGATGATCTTGCCTTTTCCTTCAACCTTTGAGACGGCTGAGTTTCTCATGAATAATTGCTCATCTTGCTCTAGTTTTTGATATTCAGAGAATAATAATTTCTCATAGCAGATGTGCCGAGTAGCCCCAGTGTCTACCCACCAATCCTTATTGTTGGTTGTCAGATTCACTTCTGATACCACAGCTGAAAGGCTTGGCGATGCATGGTCGGTCAAGTTTGCCTGTGGATGGTTCTTCTTGTTCTTTTTGAGACGGCTGCGATATTCATTCGCCTTATACCCTTCTTTGTTGCAGATGTAGCAGGTTCCCTTGAAGCGCATGTTCTTGCCTTCTTGGACCTTGCCTTTGTACCCCTGGGAAGTCTTCTTCCGCTTTAAGCCTTTGGAAGTAGACGCTTTCCCCTTTGATTTTTTCGATCACATTGGTTTTGGCTTCATAGGAGTTCTTACTGCTCCTTTTCTCGGACTTTCGGTTGTCCTCCTTGATTCGAAGCCTCATAATGAGATCTTCCAACTTCAGCTCCTTGCGCTTGTGCTTCAGGTAGTTCTTGAAATCTCTCCACGCAGGTGGGGGTTTCTCCACGATAGTAGCAACCTGAAAGGTTTCAGGTACAATCATACCTTCGGCTTCTATCTCGTGCAAGATAAGTTGGAACTCTTACACCGACTGATTATAGTCTTGCTGTCCACCATTTTGTACTCCAGAAATCATTGTACGACGAACTTCTTGGTACCAGCATCCTCAGTCTTGTACTTCTTGTCAAGACTGGCCCATAACTTCTTTGTCGTTGTGATGGGACTGTAGATATTGTAAAGAGAGTCATTCAGTCCATTTAAAACATAACTTCGATAAAGGAAGTCACCTTGAATCCATGCATCGACTGCAAGGACTGAGTCCCGATCAGTTCCGGGTTCTGGTAGATCTTCTTACAGGAATTTGGCCAGATACAGAGTGGTCAAGTAGAAGAGCATCTTCTGTTGCCACCTCTTGAATTCTGTGCCATCAAATTTTTGTGGCTTCTCCGGCTTCGGGTTAGGAAGTGAAGTAGGCATCAAAGCTTGTAGCTGCATGTTTGGTGCCTTGCTAGAGCTATCTTGATTAGTCTTAAACATTTTCTGCAAGTTCAAGCAGAACAAAAGTAAGAAACTTCAATATTATAATTGTCTTAAGATTGTTGGATTCTATGATCAATCTGACAACTAATCAATATCACTGAAATATCACCTATCTAATTGGCCAGGTCGGTTAATATCAGGTGGGAGGTTTTTCGTTCAATAGAACGTTCCTTAATTAAAGAACCACCTTTCAATTACCTTCCTTGGTTAAACACCAATTAGACTGGTATAAATCAGTCTCAATATACTGAATATTAGTATATCTCTTGTATAAAGAAATTAATTCACTTATACAGTACTTGGAGTGAGGTACGCTTAAAGCGAATCTCCTTAAGACAATTACGTCCCCCACACCAGTGCTAACAGGTTACTGGACGCTGGTATCCCAAGATACAACACTCCTTCACGGTATTTGGATAGCATTACCAAATAACCGTACGGTCGAACCGTAGTTAACCAGTACCTTCACAGGATTATTGAAGTAGCGGGACTAAGACAAATTTTGGGAGAATATTTGCCTTTACTTTGGAGGAGCACCCACTGTAGAGGAAGAAGGAAGGTAGAAGAATATTCTTCTTCGGAAGTCCCAGATTCAGACAACAATTCTATTAAAGAATCTGTTGAATTTTCTGAGCCCTCTTTTAAAACGAATTTTACAGAATCTCTTGGAAGTCGCTTCAGAAACCGAATTTCCCACTTCTCGTTGGAAGTTACTTCAAGACAGAGAACTTCACTTTAGTCTCAGTTCAGAACACAGAGAGAGAGCCTCAGTTCAGAACGCAGAAAGAGAGTTGAGTGTTGGTGTGTATTAATTTGAGAAAATGGAGTGCTATTTATAGCGCTCCGGGAGGGATATTTCCGTCCGAACCCAACCAACAGTTGCAACGGTTCGGTCTGAACCGTTGCAACGGTTCGTTTCAACCGCCGCAACCGCCCAACTGCCGCGACAGTTTACAGACAGCCGTTGGGCAGGGCGGTTCAGATCCAGATAACGGAGCGGGTATGCTCCGCGTAATCCATAACCGTGAGACCCAGTTCAAAAAGAACCAGGCTGGGTAAGGAACCCGAACCCGGACCCGGACCCGGTCCCGAGCCCGGCCTAGCACCGGCGCCTGCGGCGGCGCGCGCGCATGAGCAAGCATGGTTTCCTCCCAATCGCGCGCGAAAACTCCAAGTACCCAGAGGGCACGCCCTTTGTTCTCATTTTTCTCTATTTATACACTACAAACTTTCATCTCATGGCCAATGTGGGACTAAATGCCTTTAGCTACCTTTAGTCTCATTTTGACTTTGAATTAGGCAATCTTTAGACTTGAATATCTCATTCATTCGAAGTTAGAATTGAACACGTGAATATACCACGTTCATCCCCAATGGAAGGAGAACACACTCCAACCATCATCCAATTGATTCGATCAACGGATCTCGCCGTAATTCAATTCAAAGATTCACATATATATTATTCATATTCCCAACAAGAACGGGGATCGCAGGTGAGATGGTGAGGGGGTCATCTGGAAGATGTTGGCATAGTCGAGAGGGGAGATTGGGTAGGAGTAAGTTGACGGCGAATAGGACGCAGGAGAGAGGGGCGGAACAGAGGACTGGGTTGAGGGAGAGAGCTCGGTAGGAGTCGATGCGGAGGTCCTGCGAGCACTTTCTCGTGGAAGAGGAGGCTAGAGTTTGAGTTTGGGTTAGGGTTCAGAGAGGGCTTCTCGAGCTTAAGATTGAGTTTATTAGAGCTTTCAGGAGGAGGGAGTTTTGGAAAAGGGGAGAGCTGCAGTTGAATCTCCCGAAGGGTTTTGGTGGGAAATGGAGATTGAAATGGATGTCGGGCAGAGGACAACTGTGAGTTCAGCAGAAAAAGTCAGTAGAGGATAACCGTCTGGTGCCTTGATACAGTGTGTGTTCTCAACAGTAGGGAAGTGATCCTTTCTCCTAGAAGAAAAAGGAACATAAATGCCCAATGTGAACGCTGGTGTAAAGGCGAAATTGAGAGACTAATGTTATTGCATGATCTGCACGTGTCGGATTTGTTATTATGGCTGTGATTAATGGTGTTGGTCGGTTAAAATTGCAAGCCAAAAATCTGCTACTACCCATAGCTATCCGCACGGATAAGTGCATTCACGTTATGAGTGTGAGAGAGGAAGGAGTTGCATAAGTTTCGACAGAGCTCATGGACAATCTGTTATTGGTCTTCAAATTTGGAGTTGGGACCTTTGAGACAGAAAAGACCTCGGAGAGGCAATGATCTCAAAATAGTGGAATGCGGCTCTGGATCGAGGATGTCTTAGGAACGGAAGGTAGCTTCAAGATGGCCAGGAGTGGCGGAGGCTCTAGGGTAGACTCTGAGAGTTGTAGATTTCTCGAAGGGAAGCACTTGATAGTTAGGACACGTGTCAGCGTCTTGATGCAGGTCAAATTTTGATCACTGCATATACCCCAACTTCCCCACTTGCCAGAGTCTGCGAAAATAAAGTCAGAAAAGCGAAGATATTCGGATGGATTGTACATGCCTTTAAATTCATTATGATGCTTGCAGGCAAAGGAGTGTGTGGTGAATCTCTTTGAATCATTGCAGATCTTTTGGAATTAATTGTGGGTTGCACAACTGGCCAATAGTTATCACATCGAGTGGGTGGATCTCTCAAAAGGTTGAGTTTTGCGTCTCTTCAAACGCTGACATAATTATTACTGGGATTGTAGGGTTTTATGGTTTAATGGTGATGGTTGATCTTTTACCTTTACTGTTGACCGAAAAATCTCGGGATGGGCAGACTTTTCAGTGATTGAAAATTTGAATTGGAGGCGGTTGGGCTTCTCATCTATCTATAAATAGAGAGATTTGTAGGAGAAAATCGTCTTCCCTGTCTTCTTCAAAAACCCTTGCTTCGAAGCCATAACTTCTTTTTTCCTTGCTGCGACGCCATGTTATCTTAAATGGGGGAAGGAAACGGAGGAGGAGGTAGGGGTGTTAAGTGGGACAGGCCCGGCTTGGTTCATACAACTATGGTCGTCCAAGGATAACGTGACCACATTCATGGTCACAGCATCACACCAAAATTTGTCTTTATAGAGACTAAAGTCAATTGGAACAAGACATCTCTACTTAACTTCCAGCGCTGACAAGTTTATCCATGTCACTCGATAGGGATGAGGATGTGGTACAAACTTCAAGCCAAATTTTGTAACTATTGTCGATAATACTCTGTTAATGCAGCTTTCACTATCTAAAATAATCTTGTAGCTCTTACCACCTATCTTCATGGCAGTTCGTCTCCAGTTGTCGTTCCCCTTTAACCGGGACAAAACACACCTAACGACAGATAACTGAATCATTGTTGCTGGCCTAATGCAGTTAAGACCAACGTGATCACATGTGGTCTTGCCGTTAATGTTTGAATCTTCATCTTCTCCTTGAAAAATGAACTCATCTGAATCTGATTCGAACACTATTATGGGCACTCTATTGACTAAGGCAATCTTGACTGGGTTAGAGTAATTAGCAGCGACATGTCCATAGCCCTGGTACTTGTAACACTTGATTGTGGAAGTCAGTTTAGAGAGCTCTCTGTCAGTGCCCTTGTCTTTGTTTTCGACACTCTTGCCTTTAAAATCCGCCTTGTGGGTAGAAGTTGGCTTTGCAACGGTTGAGGTACGAACTCGAGTTGGGTTCGATTGTTTGTGTCTGACCCTTAGAGATGGAACTAGATTTGGCCACATTTAAATCTTGAACTAACGCGTAGACTTTCTCGAGCTCGGTGATTTCACGATCCAAAAGTTCGATTCGCAAATCGTCCCTAAGTCTGGCTCTAAACCTAGACAAGATTTGAATTAAAGGCGTTATATCTGATGAGGAATTCATCGATTTTTTCTACAGACTCTTGTGCCAATTTGTTATCCTGAGTGTATCGATGCCACTTGTTCATGAGACTAGCACTAAATGATGGCGGCACATATTTTCCTCTAAGTTTTTTTTTTTTTCCAATCTGCGCCAAGTATCGATTGGTTCTTGATCACGAGCAACACGTATTTTCACTAAATTAGTCCAATATTGGCTAGCTTGACCGATCAATTTTATCGCAACAAACTTAACTTTCTTGGGCTCAGTGAGATCGTACCACGTGAAATACTTGTCAAGTTGTTGAGTTCAATCAAGAAAAAGTTGTGGATCAAGACGTCCATCGAATATTTGAACATCGATCTTGATGCTTTTTAAGTATTGACTATCAGAGTTTTCCTCACCACGTGCTTGGTATGGTACCAACTGATCGTCCTCCTTCGCGTTCTTCTTCTCAATCATTGCGATTCACGAGACGCGTTTCAACTCTACCTAACCTATCTATAGTCTAGTTTACAATTTGAATCAGGTTATCTAGTTGGGCTTGTATGGCAGCGATTGCGTTGGCGAGTTGTTGGGGATCCATAATTCTATTGCCTGACTCACTAGACTCTCCTAATAAATATGAATGTCCACTACGAGTGGGCATGTATCAAAACAAGACCTCAATGAATGCAAACAGAATTTAGATGTCAATTTTTTATAATTAAATTTATGCAACAACAAATAAATGAAATTCCTAACTATATGTTTTATGCATATTTCTTATCTAAATCATGCTCTGATACCAAATTATGTGAAACAAGATGCAAGTGATGTCAGAAACCAGTGATCACATTGAAATTCATAACGTTTCACTACAAATACCATCTTGATAGGAATAAATCTAAACTAATACTATTGACAGAGAGAATTTTAACAAAGTTGCAACATAGTTTAGAAATTCCAAATTCAACTAAACCCAACACAATATCTCTTTACTGGAAATAGTCCTACTCGCAATACCTGAATTTAGCGAATCACAAGTCCTAAACAGTTTCGCACATGCTCAAGATTTAGTGGACAACATGATTATTGATAAAATTATAGAGATAAAACTCAAGGGGTAACATAGCTATAATCTGGTTTGCTGGAATTAAAAAATTACCTTCCGAGAAGTTGGTGTTCTCGGGTACCTATCGCTGAGTTTGTGGGCTGTTGCTTCAGAAATCTTCTATTTCTTGATCTTCAGGCTACACGTGCACTGAATGGATGGTGGTATTGTGCACGTTAGCTTGAGCAATGGAGCAGGCCCGTTGGTGGCCGTGGTGGCACACGGACGGACGCGAGCGGCGTTCAGAAATGGCTGGACTGACACGTGGGGCGGATCCTAGCACGCACAGGTGGCTAGGCGCGGTGCCGGCCTGACCGCGGTTGCTGGGACACGGCAGGAGCACGCAGAGATGAGGCTGTTGCTGTCGCTGTTGTCGACGTCGAGGCAAGAGGACAACGCTGCTGTCAAGGGTGAAGGCGAAGGCAGATGACAGTCTTGTTGATGCAGGTATATATGCATGTTGATTAGGGAGGAACAGAGGTAGGGAGCTGCTTCCGCGAGCACAAGGGAGGAGAGGGCGGTGAGGCTCGTTGCAGTCGTGGAGCACAGAGTTGAGTGGGGGACTTCTTTCCTGCTGACGAACACAGGGAAGGGGATGGGGGAACTTAAGAAGCGGCGGCTATGAATGGAGGCGGGGAAAAATCCAAGTAGGTTTTTTTTTTTTTTTCTTTTTATAATGTAAGCTCTTTTTTTTCCTTTTTCTTTTTCTTAGACTAATTTGTGGTGGGGATTGAAATTTGGTGGTTGGGGATTTGAATGATGAATAAAATTTGAGAAGAGAAAGAGCAGAATTATGATAATGATTCACACTCAAGTATTCATTTTGAAAGGGGTTTCATACTCTGACTCGTGTAAATTTTCAAAATAAAATTCCAACAAATTTTATCATCAAGAGTATATTACATTTTATTTCAACTGAAGCCAATAAATAGATTTACAACTTACTGATGTTTCCCACACAACCAATGTGGTACTAAATAAATAAAGATTATAAAGTAATAAAGAGAAATGCTACTCAACAAATAGAAATACAGACTCCAGCTTGAACCACATGACTGCGGCTCGACGCCTGGCTGTCGCCCAACGCATAGCGACAGTCTGACGCCTCTTACACCATATACGTGATGGTATCTGCTTCGCGAACGTGCATATACCATGTCCTTATCATTCCCTCTTGAAAATGTGAGTCAGTTGCTCGCTCAACGTATATGTCTTTTTAGAGTTCTAAGGAGGATTACTTCCATTACTGATGAGTTGGAGTTTTCATGGGACCCTAGTATCAGTTCGATTACCAGTGTAGCGGATTCGACTATTTCTGCTACATGTGTCTTTCCAGATGCCTTTCCAGATCTTCTATTGATTGCAGCTCATCTGTCATGGAGGCCAGTTCCACTTTCACTACCCTGACTCGAACTTGACGCACGAACGATAGTTCCTAATCACCACCATGGCCCGATTGAAATGCTTTGTATGGGAAGCCAACACTCGACATAACCAAGTTTTTCCTACCCTGTGGGAAGTAATGAGGACATCCGTGCTGCATCCATTCATTTAATCTAGTTTTTTTGCTTTATTTTATTTTATGTTAATTATTTTATTTTTCTTTATTTTAGTATCACATCGGTTAAATTCTGAAACTGAACTTTTATAAAGCATATAAATAGGCCTCGAACTTCTTTTATTATTGATCAATGAATGAATTAAAAAATTTCAGTTAAATTTCTTCAGCCATGAGTTCTTGAGATTGGGTGTGAGCTCATGGTGATGCTGTAAGGGGTGTGAAACTTAAAGTTATCCATTTTTCTTATGCCTTAATTCTCATTTTCTTTTTCTTCCTTGCAAAACTCTAGTTTTCTTTTCCATTACTTGAAAGTGATCGTGAATCATTCCGTTTTACACCAATGGGATTATTGCCATATTGTTGCCCACCCACGCTATTCGCATAAGCTCAGTACAAGATACCTCATAGTTTGTATTTGGAAAGCACTATCTACTTTTTGTTCCTTCTTTTTCTTTCAGAGAAAACATCTTAGTCTTCTCATATGCTTCTTTATATATTGAAGACAGACTGCTAAAAGTGAGATTAACTTTTACGTCAGCTACATACTAATGCAAACTGAGGAGAACAGCGGGAAGTAAGAAAACAAAGAAGAAAATTGTAGGAAGAGAGAGGAGAAGTCGTCGAGGAAGTCGACGAGGGTCTTCGCCAAAAGGAAACAGCAGCAGCAGCAGGTCAGCAGAGCAGCAACAGCAGGAGAGCGGTCGACCGGCCTGGTCGACCGTCCGCAGTAGCAGCAGTTCGGTCGACCGATCCGGTCGACCGACGTGCACCACATGCACAAGGCATTAGCGGTCGACCGGTCCGGTCGACCGCAGAAGGAGATCGGTCGACCGGGCGGTCGACCGACTGAAAGTGCCTAACTCTCGGTTAGGCACGGTCGACCGGCCCGGTCGACCGGTGCATAGGGTCGGTCGACTGACAGTCGGGTTGAGCTGGTTTTTTGCTGAAAAGAAATCTGTTGTATTTAAGGGCGGATTTTCTAGGGTTTATAGTAGCTGAAAAATTAGGCAGATCTCTTGATACTCAGAGGTGCTGCAGAAATTGTAATTTGATTAATCAAATTAATAGAAACTCTCTTTCCTTGCCCCGAGGACGTAGGCTACAAGGCCGAACCTCGTTAAATCTTTGTTTCGTGTTCTTTAATGAGATTGGGTGTTTGTGTTGTTATTAGAATTGTTCTTCGTGCATTGGAGATCTAGGGCTTCCTCTTGTGGTTGTTGTTGGCGCACAACAAGTGGTATCAGAGCTTCGCAGGTTTCGCGTGGGATTTTCTGGCGATTCGGAGGGCATCGAGAGCTGATTCGGTGGAGATCGTGTGTCGATCTAAGATTAGCGGTAGTCTTGCTCTTGGGATCGTGTGTCGATCTCAGAACAACGCAAGGAGTACTCAAGGAATCATTGGTGAAATAGATCCGGTCAGAAACTCAATCTAGGGTTTCGTGAAGAAGGTAAAAATCTGTTTTTTTTTATCGAAGTTGTGTATCTATTTTCAGTTGGTTTTCCGCATACATAGAGGATCCAGTTAGATAGATGGTAGAAGAAAGTACTTCAGTTAGGACCATAAATCCACATCCAAGGATTGACGTAGTGAAGTTTAATGGCACAAATAATTTTGGGATGTGGAGGTGCAAGATAATGGATGCCCTAAATGCATCGAACCTCGAGGATACTCTACTTCTGGAGAAGAAGCGAAGCACAACCACTGATGAAGAGTGGGAGAAGATGAACAGGTCTCCGTGTGGCTTGATTAGATCGTGTCTAACACAAGATATAAAATATCTTGTGTTACACGAGACAACTGCGAAGCATTTGTGGGAGATCCATGAGAAGAAATATCTGACCAAGAGTATCGAATTGAGATTGCAGCTGAAGAGCAAGCTGTACGGGTTTCAGATGAAGAAGGGATACTCCGTGAATGAACATATAAACCGCTACACGAAGCTTCTTATAGACTTGGTCAATGTGGATGTCAAGATAGATGAGGAAGACAAGGCGGTAATCCTCCTAAACTCACTCCCGGCGGAGGAGTATGAGACATTCACATTAACCTTTATCAATGGTAGACAGACTCTGGACTATCTGAAGTGTCGTCTGCTTTAGCAAATTATGAAACGAGGAGAAAGGAGAGACATCCTTCTCAGTCAAGCTCATCAGCAGAGGCACTAGCAGTAAGAGGCAGGGGTTCATCAAGGAAGGGCAAAGAGGAAAGAGGTAGATCGAAGTCCAGGCCGGGTTATAGGGATCTAAAGAAGAACCAGTGTGCCTTCTGCAGAGAAATAGGACACTGGAAAGTGGACTGTCCAAAGTTCAAAGGAAAGAAAAAGGAGTCGAAGACTGAGGCAAATCTTGCAAAAGTGGTTAGTACTCAGAGCAGTAAATCACAGGCAGATGGATCAGACTCAGACTCGTCGGTGTTCTCATTCTCAGTCACTACTCCCATCGTAGGCTACTCAGGAGATAATGAGTGGATTTTGAATACAAGTGCTACATACCATGTATGCCCTAATCGGGATTAGTTTTCTAACTTTGAGAAGCTGGAGGGGTGTTCAGTCGTTATGGGCGATGATCATCCATACATCATGGGGGTGTAGGTACAATCCAAATAAAAATGTTTTATGGGATGGTAAGGGAACTGAAGGAAGTGAGGTATGTACCTCAGTTGAAAAGAAACCTGATCTCTGTTGGAACTTTGGAGTCATTGGGCTTTGTGGTGTCGATTAAGGAAGGAGTCCTTAGGATGACAAAAGTTTCGATGGTGGTATTGAAGGCCGATCGCTTGAACATTCTATTCTACTTGAAGGGTAGTACTGTGACAGGGCAAGTGGCGGCTTCTACCAGTTCAGATGAAGATTCAACCAGGCTGTGGCACATGAGGCTGGGACTGTACGCGCCGGAAAAAGGAATAAAGGAGTTCGCTGTAGAATTTCCTTGAATCAGATGCAAAATTACAACAAAACTGTTTTCCTTCCAGTTACAAGGGAGGGAAGATGTTGAGTCTTGAATCTCCCCTTTGTTTAGTGCTGGGTTCTTCAAGTGGCGGTGGAGAGTGAATCTTATTCTCCGTTGACCGGATGACCGTCGGGATCGTCAGGGATCTTCTCTTTGGCTGGTAGAAGGAGTAACACAGCTCTGTCTACCAAAACTCTCAAAGAGAAGGTAGGCAAAGGGCAACTTGAGCGCAGCAAGTTCTCTGAAGGGCTTTACTCTCTTTCTTTTCTCTCAGGGCTCTTTTTTCCCGACCTTCTTTTTCTCCTCCCCAAAAAATCGACCCCTTCTTCATAGCGACGGGGCAATTTATAGAGGCTCCAGGGGTGAACGTGCCCCCTAAAAGTGCTCCACAACGAGGGGCTGACCTCCCCGCTATATGGGCGGCGACTGGCCCCATAACCAGGGCGGTTATAACCGAGGCGCGGTTTCAACCCACGCGCCTTGATACTGTGACGCGGGCTTTGGGCCCTCGTGCCTTGATGCTGAGACGCGAGTGTCGAGCCCGCGCGCCTTGATGCTGAGACGCGGGTGTCGAGCCCATGCGCCTTGATGCTGAGACGCGGGTGTCGAGCCCACGCATCTAGAACTTGAGACGCGGGTGTCGAGCCCACGCGTCTAGAACTTGAGGCTCTGCTTTTTAATGGCTTGTCTTTTAGTGATTTTTTGACAGCCTACAGGGACATGCAGGAGAGAAGTCATTGCAAACTCTTGCAAAGCAAGGGTTATTGAAGGGTGCCGGAACCTGCAAGATGGAATTCTGTGAACACTTTATCATCGGGAAGAAGACCAAGGTGAAGTTCGGCACAGCAACACATTGCACCGAGGGGATTCTTGACAATGTTCACACTGACGTTTGGGAACCTCCCAAGACTGCATCAATTGGAGGTAACCATTACTTTGTGTCGTTTATTGATGACTATTCTAGGCATTGCTGGATATATACCATGAGACACAAAGGAGAAGTCCTAGAACTGTTTGTGAAGTGGAAGAAGAACTTGGAGAGAAGTACGGCAAGGAAAATCAAGGTCCTCCGTTCAGATAATGGAAGAGAATACAAATCCGATCCTTTCCTTCAGCTATGTCTTGATGAGGGCATAGAGAGATACTTCACAGTAAGAGAGACACCGTAACAGAATGGGGTAGCGGAGAGGATGAGCATGACTTTGCTAGAGAAGGTCCGGTATATGTTGTCTAATGCCAGTTTATCGAAGAAGTTCTGGGCTGAGGCTTTGGCATATGCATGCTACCTTGTGAATAGGTTGCCGTTGTCTGCGATAGGGGGAAAAACTCCTCTCGAGGCTTGGTCGGGAAAAACAGCTGCTGACTATGATTTGCTAAGGGTGTTTGGTTGTTCAGCCTATTATCATGTCAAAGATGATAAGTTAGACCCAAGAGTAAAGAAGGGTGTGTTCGTCGGTTTCAAGAGGGGAATCAAAGGGTTCAAAATTTGGGATCCAAAGGACAAGAAGTTTCTTCTCAGCAGGGATGTCACTTTTGATGAGGCTTCTATACTTAAGCCTAAGGTCTCTCTGCAGGTAGAGACTAGCAAGACCAAGGTGGTATCGCAGCAGGTGGAAAATGATGCAAATCCACCATCTCTAGAGAGTTCAACATCAGTGAGGATCATACCTAGGGTGACACAGGGAAGTGATCAAGCAGTTGAAGAAGATCTTGAAGATGAAGAGGGTCAAGAACAGGTCATGGGTAATGTTCCTGACTCTACTGCAGTTGAAAGACCAAGAAGAAACACTAGGAGACCAGGTTGGCTCACTACAGATATGGTCGTGGCGTATGCACTTCCGGTCGTTGAGGAGGCTATCCCGTCCACCTTCAAAGAAGTTGAGATCAGTTCGGAATTGAAGATGTGGAAAGAAGCCATGAAAGAAGATATGAAGTCTCTCTACAAGAACGACACTTAGGAACTCACTAGGTTGCCAAAGGGAAGAAGGCTATAGGCTGTAAATGGGTGTATGCTAAGAAGTAGGGATCTCTCAAAGAAGATTCGGTGAGCTACAAGACCAGATTAGTAGCTAAATGCTATGCTCAGAGGGAAGAAATTGACTACAATGAGGTATTCTCTTCTGTTGTAAAGCATTCGTCAATTCGTATTTTATTGGCTTTGGTGGCACAGTACGAGTTGGACCTTGATCAACTCGATATAAAGACCGCCTTTCTCCACGGCGATCTAGAGGAAGAGATCTACATGACTCAGCCAACAGGGTTCAAGACTGCAGGGAAGGAAGAAATGGTGTGTAAGCTGAAGAAGTCGCTGTATGGACTGAAGCAGTCTCCAAGACAATGGTACAAGCGGTTCGACAGCTTCATCAGAGGGAAGAAGTACACACGCAGTCACTATGACCCATGTGTGTACTACAACAAGCTATCGACAGGGGAATATATCTATTTACTTCTATATGTAGATGATATGCTGATTGCTTCGAGGTCGAGATCTACAATTGATGCACTGAAGAGGGATCTATCTTCAGAGTTTGAGATGAAGGACCTTGGTGAAGTAAGGAAGGTGTTAGGCATGGAAATCACAAGAGACCGAAGGGTTGGCAGGGTGAGCTTGACTCAGAAGGGGTATTTGCAAAAGGTACTACAGAGGTTCAACATCGGCAAGGATGCGAAGTCTGTAAGTACACCTATGGCTCCTCATTTCAAGTTATCTGCTAAGATGTCTCCGAAGAATGTTCAAGAACGTGAGTATATGACTCACGTCCCATATGCTAACGCATTCGGTAGCCTTATGTACGCTATGGTGTGTACGAGACCAGATCTATCACAGGCTGTCTCTATGGTTAGTAGATATATGCATGATTTAGGACAGGGTCATTGAGAGGCAGTGAAGTGGATCTTGAGGTACATCAAAGGAACCATTGATGTAGGTCTGGTATTTGAGAAGGACTCCACGGGGAAGCAATATTGTATCCGATATGTTGATTCCGACTATGCTGGTGACCTTGACAAGCGCCAGTCTATTACAGGGTATGTCTTTACATTCTCTCAAGCACCGGTGAGTTGGTGCTCCACACTGCAGTCTACCGTCGCATTGTCTACCACAGAGGCCGAGTATATGGCCATGAAGGAGGCAATCTGGCTTCAAGGCTTGCTTGATGACTTGGGAGTAGAACAGGATCTTCTGAAGATTAACTGTGACAGTATGAGTGCTATTTACTTAGCCAAGAACCAGGTCTATCATGCACGGATGAAGCACATCGACGTCAGGTTCCATTTTATTCGGGAGATTCTAGAAGAGGGTGATATTGAACTGCTAAAGATTCACACATCGCAGAATCCCGCCGACATGCTTACTAAGGTGGTGTCAGGAGTCAAGTTTGCACATTGCAAGGCTTTACTCCACGTCCTTCAGGTCGATTGAGCTTGTTGAAGCTCATTTGGATGAACTACGGATGGCTTGATCCCTTGGGCAGGGTACGTAGGCAACCACATTGGTGCAGCCACTTTCGAGTCGATGGTCAGTTCGGCTCAGATTTGAAAGAATCTTCACCGAGGTGGAGAATTGTAGGAAGAGAAAGGAGAAGTCGTCGAGGAAGTCGACGAGGGTCTTCGCCAAAAGGAAATAGCAGCAGCAGCAGGTCAGCAGAGCAGCAGCAGTAGGAGAGCGGTCGACCGGCCCGGTCGACCGTCTGCAGTAGCAGCAGTTCGGTCGACCGGTCCGGTCAACCGACGTGCACCACATGCACAAGGCATTAGCGGTCGACCGGTCCGGTCGACCGCAGAAGGAGATTGGTCGACCGGGCGGTAGACCGACTGAAAGTGCCTAACTCTCGGTTAGGCATGGTCGACCTGAAAATCACCTAGAGGAGGTGTGAATAGGTGATAATGCTAATCAATGCACAATTAAAAATATGATGCAACAATCAACCCAAAACAAGACTAGAAGCTGAATACCCCGTGAAGGGTTCTGAACTTCTTCCTCCTGATTCCTCTAGATATGAGTTAGAGGTGCGCAATGCAATCTTATTGTATGAGTATTTGATTGACAATGTGATTATGCAACAAGTGAAAATAACAATGAAAATGAAGAGCAAGTACAATGTAGCAAAGAAAATGTGAAGCAAGTAGATAAAGCAATGAATATAAAGTAAGTGATTGAAGCAAGAATTAAGAGCAAGTAAGAACAAGTAAACCAAACGCAAACACCGAGAATTTTTCCGAGGTTCGAGCACCCAGCTCTACGTCCCCGCCTTCACCCAGAAGGATTTCTAACAACTATAACTTCACAAAGAGGTTACAAATACACCGGAGTACCCAACTCCACAATCTCAAGTACAAGTTCTCTCTTGGTGATCAAAGACCACAAACTTTCTTTTGCAAATACCTCTTTCCCTTACAAGAGCCATGTAGAGTAATGGTTAGAATTGAAGCTCAAATAGTGTAAGTGAAAAAAGGAAATGAACTAGAGAGAGTTTAGAAAATAAAACTTCAGCGATGAGAGAATCTTCAGCACAAAAACCAAGGACCAAACTCTCTTGAAAGCTTTTGAAAACTTTTGAAACTTTTTGTATA
>JAVJIF010025435.1:0-37357 GCA_038442645.1 Agave tequilana | reverse complement strand
GAAAGTCTGGATCATCGGCAAACCGTCTCAGTATTAGAACTTATTTTGATGATAACAAATGTAATTTGTACTATTTTTGTGTATTTTTTAGATATTTGTTAAAGCTTTGATTACATACAAAATAGTCCAATTAGTAGACTTGACCCTTCCTATTAGTAGACTTGATCCTTCCTATAGTCGACTAATAGGATTGCAAGTCGACTTATCATAAGTCTATAGTCGACTAAGTCTTGTCCAGAAAAGATATCCACTCTCTGTTTGTTGACTGAAAGCAGTATTAGTCGACTTATAAACATGGTTAGTCAACTAATCCTTAATGTAGTCGACTTATACTTTCTGCTGGTCGACTAATAGCAGTTTTCAGAGACTTGCATATCTGTATCAGTCTTGATATAGTCGACTTGCTTCTTTGACTAGTCAACTAACCCAGGCAAATCTTGTTCCCCTAGTCGACTTACTCCCTATCCTAGTCGACTTATAACAGTTTCTGACTGTTAAATAGTTATTGGCTTTTTGGTGTTTATCCAACATTTTAATATTCAAATTTAAGTTGATAACTGCCCTAACTGACCATAGATTTCAGTTGTAAATAGGATGTTATCCTAGGCTAAAAACACCAATTCATAGGATTATTTTTCTGTCCAAACTCTATTGAAAATTTCTGATTTTTAAAAAACTAGTTTCACTTTCTATTTTTCACACAAATTTCAATTCTCTAGTGAAAAATTCTAAGAGTCCACCTGTAACCCCCTGCTCCCTGATGTACGTATTACCGTATCAGTACGCGATACGACGTATAAAATTGATTTGATCTTTCTGGTAGTCCGATTGAGCTGATTTTAGTTTCAAAAATCATTTTCTAATATTTGAGATTTTTCAAGATTTTTCTGGAATTTTTCTGGATTATTTTGGAAAATCTCCGTAGTCGGTGTCGACCGATATCGATAAGCAGCTTTACGATTTTTATTTCACAACAGAGTTGTATTTTGTAAATCCGCTTGCACCATGTGTCTTAGAATCATATTATCTACCTTAGGGTATTTTTGAGAATTTTTCAAAATTTATCGAAAATCCGGCCAAACCGGTGTCGCCCTAGTACCGGCGTCAGCTTCCAGAATTTTTAATTTGTAAACTATATTGAATTTCTATAAAACCGTTTTCATATTATATCTCAGGCTAATATTCTCTATTTTCTGTAATTTTTGAGTATCGTTTGAGCTAGTCAAAATTTGACCCTATTAAAATAATATTAAATTATTTTTTTCTAATTCTTTTTCTTCTCCTTTTCTTCTTTCTTCTTCTCCACCCTTCTCCAAACTTCCCACCTCCATAAACCCACTGCCTTCCCCTTCTTTAAAATCCTCTCCCCTTCTCTCTCTCCAATTTTCTAAAATCTCTCTCTCTCTCCCCCTCTCTCTCTCTCTCTCTCTGTGCAGCCACTAAAAGGGGGCGGCCCACCTTGTTGCAAGCGGCCAGGCTAGGCCGCCGGCGCCGCCGGCCGACCGCCGCCGCCGGCGGCCGCAACCCCCAAGCCGCGCCCTCCTCCTCCTTTCCTTCTTCTCCCTCTTTTCTTTTCTTTTCTTTTCTTTCTCTGTTTCTTTCCCCCTCTCTCTGTTTCTCTCTCCCTCTCACTCTCTCTCTAGGCCGAGCATGAGCCGCCGCCGGCGGCCGGGACCGCCGCCGGCCAGCTGGGCTGGCCGGCCGGCCGCGCAAGAGCCAGCATCAGCAAGCTGCTGCTGCTGCTCTTTTTCCATTTGTGGGTTTGGGTTAGAACCCAAACCCATTAACCCACTATTGGGTTAAGTTTCTAAACTTATAAACCCAATAACCCGTTACCCATTTAACTTAACTATTGGGTATGGGTTGTGAATCTGGACCGACCCGTTATGAGCCCAAACCCGCATCCAAACCCAATACAGGTAATTTTAAAGAAAACCCCTTGCTTCTATTTATTAATTGCATTTAAATATTATTATTATATATTTAACCCCATTTTATGATTTTTAGCGTTCGGGCGATATCGGGAGCATCCGGACTCCGATTGGACGATTCTGGATCCGTTGGGAAAGAGAGCTATCTTCCCATGGCTAGTTTGTGAGTGTTTTTCTTTTATAAATTATACTTTATCATGTTTAGTGAAATTGATTGATAGATCTTGATTATGAATAAAATACGGTAACTATTAATTAGTAACGTGTAATTAGTGGACACTCATTGTAATAGGAACAACCAATATTATTGTAAGGTATTTCCTGAGTTAATCTAACTATCGGTGATGTAGGAATACTGACATAGACAACTCGGACACAGTCATCATACCTGCACCGCCACTGACATTCGGGCCACTATTTCACCATATTCTTGGACACTCTTATTTCATATATGGTATCACAGTTAGATAACTAGATCCACGGTACTTGATGACACTACCCTGTTACTAGACATGACTGCTAGACACCGTTAGGTCATGCACTAATATCATTATTATACGGATACTGTAAGGTCACTGGACATGGTATTAGAGTAGACACTGATCACTGTTATTACATTACATGTACTATCACTGAGATATTACACGGATTAGTGCTACACATAGATGTTCCACTGGTACACGGATATACCAATGCACAGACTACCGCATGTCATATTATTGTGATCATCGTTACATGGATTCTCGGCATATCACCGTTATACATGCATGTATGATTTCTTTATTCTTGACATATAGCTCCCCGTTCATATTACATGTATTATTGTTCCATGTTATCCCCGTATTCCTGTTATATACTTGTTTCCTGTTACTGATATTGTATTCCCGTTACTGGATACATGAGCTGTTGATATGCGATATGTGGAATCCCTCATCTATTGTTCCCGTTTCCCGTTATCGTGTTTTGTGCTATCAACAGAGCTCATGTTATGTTATCGTATTATATGTACCATATATCCTGTACTTGTTCCTGATATACTATATAGTGAAAGATAATAAAGATAACTTGGGGATGGGGGAGACTTGACGGTTGATTAGATCATATCGGGTGGATGTCTGGATCCATTGTTCGTCCCACTACAGGGGACGGGGTAGTGCTGGCTACCATCTGTTACTCATGAGCTCCCGTTTCCCGTTATGTTTTAGCTCATTGAGATTCCCGTTACATGTTATAGCCCTAGCGGGCTGGCCCTGGTCTCAGCAGCCAGAGATCTGATAAGGCCGTTGTCCCGGGTATGCACGGGATACACCCACCCGATAAGAGCTCCTCGACCATGGGTTTCCAATTAACATGAGAAAACAGTATACACAATAGTGACGTCGGGAACACTTGTTATTTGGTCACTCTCTCGTTTGGATAATGGTACCCGTAGGCCATGTCCGGATGGGTTCGACTGGAGTGCGGGCTCCAGTATGAACTGCCAGTGGTATGGGACACTGGAAGAGATTGATTAAAATACCAGGTGGTACTGATTGCTACTATTGTATAAAGAATATGACTTGCTTGTTACATGTATACTATTGTTTAGTTGTACTTGTTACTGTTCCTGATCATTTATCCGCTATCATGTTACATGTATGCGTTGTTACGTTACCTGTTTCATGCTATACTTTCTGAGGTGACGTACTACTCATGTATATGTATAATTTGCATTGCTTATATTCTGTTTTGTATTGTCTATATGCTGCTTAGGCACAACACAGTAGGATGATTATGTTGCATACTTCATCTACATGTTCATTTCTATCACGTCACTACTAACATGGTCATTTCTATCACATCACCACTAGACAACACTAATTATTATATCAACTGGATACGACTATAGCCATGACCTGATGATAACCGGCTAGGTAGTGATGGTATTAAAAGACTGACATGATTATATATTTCTACTGCTTATGATATACTTATTATATGGTATCACTAGACAACATCATGTATTATATATTAGTATCGTGCTTGTATTACTATTGTATATATTACTACCTCCTTCATTTTACCACTCACTAGGTCACTTTCTGATGACCCTGAGTTTGCGTGCCCAGGTTGGCGATCCGAGTCACCGTATTCTCAGATAGGGCCTTGGAGTCACATAGGAGATTCCTCATCGAGACGATTTATAGGTATCTTAGTGATTTATTTCTGTTATCTTATTTGTCCCTATTTTTCCTCTCTATTATGATCACTCACCTTTTTCTGCAGGTATTCTTGTACTTATTTCCGACTGGAGCCTTATAACGATGGAGGTGATTCCCTGTACTGAGGCTTAACGTACGCATGAGGTTGTTTCCACCTCGCGTATATACGTCGCCATAACGTCCCCGTACCTGCCGGATCGAGGCGTTACACCACCTATAAAAGTCCTTGTTCACACTCACATACAAATCTCAAGGCTTATAAGATTGATTATAATCACTACAAGAGCGTCTTCTTGGTGTAGAAGAGAAGTTGTATAAGGTGTTGTTGTCTTCTTGGTGTAAGAAGAGTTGTACACATTTGGCAAAGGGTATTTTGTCAAGTGGTGTACATGCGTTGATTTTGGGTGTCAAAAATCAAGTATAAGGAAAATCTCAAGCGGGTTGCTTGGAGACTGGATGTAGGTCAAGAGGACCGAACCAGGATAAAATCTCTTATGTTTGTGTTTACTCATTTTCTGAGATTTATTTCCTTTCTTACAAGTTATTGTATGCGTCGAAAAATCACAATTGTGAAATTCTTTTAATTGAATAGAGAATTACAATGGATACAATCCGATTATAAAAGAGGAAAGAATTGTTGGATCTCCCCTTTGTTTAATGTTGGGTTCTTCGTGTAGCGGTGGAGAGTGAGTCTTGTTCTCTATTGACCGGCCGAACGTCAAGTTTCTTGTAGATCCTCTCTTTAGATCTGCTGATAGAGTAGCACAGCTCCTATCAGTAATGGAATTTCAAAGAGATTTAAAGAATTTGAACTCAACAAGTTAACAAAAAGAGTTAAACTCTTTCTAGGCTTAAAGCACTTCAAGATCGAACTCTGGGCAAGGTAGCTCTCCCCCTGCCTATGGCTTCTTAGATTTCTTCACAAGGACTCTCCCCTTCAGCCCCTTGATTAGTCTACGATTATGCATTATTATATCGCATTTTCTCACCGATTATGAATAAATTGTTGGTCTAAACCGTGTTTGGTCTCTATTGCAGGTAAATCTAGAGTTCAAGGGCAAAGGAGTAATAAGAGCCTAATTAATTCCATTTTAGAGTAATTAAATCCGCATTACTTGGAGGCCAAGCAAGGGAACATCTAAAAGATTCGTCGAACCTAGACTCTTGCGCACATCAGACGAATATTCGGGCGAAATTACCAGAATTGGAATATACCATGAACATCCTAGAAGTCAGACGGACCCCCGCACCAAAACCAGGGAGTTATCTCCGTGGTTTGGCCGCGGATCCGTGGCAAAAGCCGCGGATCCGCGGTCCATTGGTGGGGCCACGCATCGATTTTCGACGCGTGGCCCCGTCTCGTCTTCCAGAAGGCTCCTATGCCTATAAATAGCCCTGCATAGGTCCAAAACGAGGCAATTTTCGTTTTTAGGCTAGGATTTCTATGTTTAGTGTAGTGTAGGTAGGTGTTCTTCATTTCTTATATTTTGTTATGTTATTTCATTTTTAGATCTTGTAGTAGGGCTGAGAGATTCAGAGAGAGAGATAGAGAGGGATTGATGTAATAGATGGTGACAATCTATATAAAGGTGCCTCCTTTCTTCTCCGATGTAATCTCCTCTATCTTCTACATGATGCTTTGCTAACTTCTTTTCTTCTCATGGCAATCTAACTACTAGCCACTAACCATCTAACCACTTACTTGATAATCCACATGAATCGAGTAACCTCTATAAGGCCTTGTTCTTGTAAGAGCCATTGATGGCTCATGATGATGGGTTCTAACATCTAACTTGCTAACTTGCTAACCAAGCTAACTCTCTCTTATTTCATGCTTTCTTTCAATAGTTTAGTGATCTAATGTTTGTATTTACTTGCTCTTGATGCAAGTTTGAATGTGAAGAACCATCTCATTTGCCATACTTTGTATCGTCTCTTGAAGCCAAGGACTAGTGATGGACGAGGATCAAATGTGAGGCAACTATCATTAAGAGGTTAGCATGGTTAGTGGAACAATTGGTAGTTAGTAGCCATGAGTTTTTCTTTTACCTTATTTTGAAAAGCAATTCTTTTGTCTTTTCATCGTTGTTTTCACTACTTTCTTTGTTTGTCTTTGCTTTTATTTTCTTTACTACAAGCTTCTTCTTCTTTTCTATTTTGTTTTCCAAACTACTCCTCTTTGTTTTCATCGACGTTTTCATCGCCTTCTCACCTACCACATTCTGGATTTCCTTTTCCTTTCTTTTCTTTCTTTTTCTAATTCTTTAACAAAGAAGAACTGTTAACAAACAACGTGAATAAAAACTGTCAGTGCTTCTATCGCCTCCCTTCCCTGTGGATTCAACCCGTTGAGCCAATGCTATAATGAAAGTATCGAGGGTACATTAGCACACATACGAGCTTTTCATTGATTTCATAAAACTACACGTTTTGAGTGCTGGTTCGCCCCGATCAAAATTTTTGGCGTCGTTGCCGGGGAAGGGAATGGTTTTTATTTCACGTTTTTATTAACCTTTTCTTCTCTGTTTTGGTGTGCAGGACAATATTTACAGGTGCTTAACATTGCAGAATAAACACTAGCTTTGCATCTCCCTACTCTAGAAAGCAGGGACCCAGCTTCTAAAGAACCGCCGCGCCAACGCGACTTTTGCCGCGAAAACGCAGCCATTTTGTAATCATTGTGTATCTTGTTGTGCTGGGATGTGTTCATTGTAATAGCTAGTGGATCTGTATTATTACTTTCCTGCTTTGATTGCCTACATACTATAATAAACTAAAGAACTAAAATACGATATTTGGACGCTTTTAAAACGGTTTAGACATTTGCATTTAGGCACGTGTCAATTCAATTTTAATATACTGTATTTTGTTCTGTTGTTGTGATGGATTGAGGTGTACATATGACATTGCATATAGCATAAGACAAACACGTGGGTGATTTATTGCTTTGCGTTATATTCTTGTCTATATTGCACACTTGCACGAATTGAACTTAAGGGCATAACCTAATATAAGATAAGGTGGGATTTCATCACCCTTCCTTAGCCCAAAAACCACCTCCCCACTCACACAACCCAAGCCCTAATAAAAATTGATAGACGTTGGCCCCTAGGGACATCTCGGACTCATTAAGAGATTGACCGAGAGTGGAACTTGTTTTGAATCTTACTCTTGTGAAATCGGTATCTAAGGTTGGGGATTAAAAGGTTACGCCTCGAAGATACCGTGGTTTGACGTAATTAAGGCCCGTTGCTTACGCACGGATACCTCCCACCGTATTTTGCCCCTACCTGGCCGATTAGCTTGTGGTCAAATTCAACAACAACCTCCCTCGGGTAATCGACCAGTTAAGAGTCGTCTAGGTCTAGGTCAACCCTACTATAGGCTTGGTTTTGATTTTGTTTTTTTCTTTTGATTGTTGTTTGATTTTTCCTTTTTGCTTGTGATTGTTTGTGATATGGAATTCAACAATAACAATTCTTTCAATCCGAATATGAATCCATATTTCACACCAACCCCATTCGATTCGGATAATTCCAACCCGGCTTTTTACAATATGCATCAACCAAATACTCCGAGTTGGCCTTATCCGAATCAATACAACCCATACCCACATTCTTATGACTATAATTTCCAAAATAATTTCAACTCGTCACAGAGTCAATGGGGATTCACTTCCCCCGAGTTTAATTTTCAACCTCCTTTCCCCCATGTTCACCTTGTCCACAATTTACACAATGTTCATTCCCTGATTTCGCTTCTATACTCCTTTTTTTGAACCACTAATTGAAGAAAAATCTGAGTTACAAAAGAGTATAGAAGCCAATCTACAAGAGGCCGAGCAACAACTTCAGAAAACATTGGCCTCCCAATTCCACAGTATTTTCAAGAGTCTTACTCAGTTCCACCTCCTCATAATAAACAACCATCTGCCCTGGAAATGAGTAAGGAACTCTTGTATGAGTCCAAGCTTCAATCTCAAAACATTTCTGACTCACATTCTTCACAAAATTTTCAAAATTAAGATTCTTATACTCCCATTCTAGAGCATCCACTTGTAGAAAATCAAGTCTAGAAAAGAGTATAAAAATCTTGTAGGAGTCTATGTTACAATTTCAAAAATCATCTGCCGAGTCTGTCAATAGGTTGGAATACAATTGAGTCAATTGGTTAGCATTTATAGGAATGAGGAAACTCTATCTTATCAACCTTTGACCAATTCAGCTAAGCCAAACTCTATTGATCTGACCCAAGACTCATGTCATTTTGGAAATCAAGATTCAATTTCAGCACAACCATCTGAACTTGTCCAAACTTTAAATGTTAAAGATCCCATTGACATTTTGGCAAGTTATCCTTTTCCTGAAATTGAACTTGAGCATGAATATGATCATGAACCTCAAATTAGTGATTCAATTCTACTTCCTGATTCAATTATGACTCCGGTGTTTTTACCTGAATTCAGACCTTTTCCCGAGTCAGTATTGGATCCTGTACCAATCCATTATGAAATTGAATCACCAATCTTTTATGATCATATTAAACTTGACCAATTTCATACTTTTGAAAGTCCCATTGATAAATTGGCAAGTTCTCATTTTTATGGAATTGAACTTAATGAGGAATGTGACTTTGATCCTCAAATTTGTGATCCAGTTCAAATTTCTGAATCATTATTGACTCCTGTTATATTACCCAATTTGAGTAACATTTTATAGTCAGTTTTGATTCCCATACCTGTCATTCCTAAACTTGAATCACCAATCTTAGAAAGTCACATTCCATCATGGGGAAATGATTGTGGACTTGAGTTTCAACTTCTTGATTTAGACCCACTTCTTGAACCGATCTCGACTCCTGAATCTTAACTTGACTTAAGTCTTTTTCCTGAGTGGATATTAGTTTCTGTATTTCCTGAGTCCAAATCAATCATTCCATTCTGGGACAAGGGTTTTGATAAGTTTGACTCTGAAATTATTTTGAAAATTTGAAAATTGGATGGGGTTAAATTTTTAATAAAAATCATCAATATACACATCATTCTAGTGGGTTGTATTCTTGAGGTCTCTGGTGGGCTCCTCCGGACTCCACACAAGTTGGATTGGGCCACATTTTGTAGACCAATCAGACCACCACCGGAACCACCACCTTGAGGTGATTTTTCCTTCCCTCTCTATTTGTTTCATGCATATATACATCACGATGCATTGAGGACAATGCATGAGATAAGTGTGGGGAGGGTTTACTAACTTAGAGTTTTTAGATTTTCTTTCTTTTACACTTCTTTTAGGATACTTTTAGAAATCTTCCCTTTTGTATAGGAATTTTCTCTTTCTTTAAAAACTTTTTAAAATAAGAGACAATGTTTTGATCTATTTTTAAGAAAATTAAGATGATCTTAGAAATTAAGGAAGCCTTAATTATGACATCTTAAACCTAGTCGAAATAATGGATCTTGTTTAAAATTATAGGTTAAGTATAAAAGATTGGGGAGATAATTTTATCTTGAATTTTTTGCCTTAAATAGTATGCACTTCACACTTACACAATTTTTGGGATGGAAACAAAGACCTAAAATGCCATAAAGCAAAAATAAATAAAAAGAAAAAAATATATGAATAAAATGTCACTTATTAAGCTGGATAATTACGCCTCAAGAAGCATGATTATTCACGCCTAACGGTGGTCAGTAAAAAAACAAATAATCCCCTTTAGTTTTGTGGCCTTGTTTACTCGAGTTCTTAAATCTGAGGGATGTTTTCTCATCTGGTGCCCTAGGACCTTCTGGTTTGGGAGTCATCGGTTATAGGCTCACTACATGGGTGAACTAGAAAACCTAAGAAAACTAAAGGAAGAAAAAAAAGAAAAAAGAAAATATATAAATATATATATAAATAAATGGCTTGATGGTTAGAGTTGAAATCCCAGAAATCTTCACTATCACAAAGTGCATGTTATCTAGGTTTTATGAAAGATAAAATATTCAATCCAATTTGAATTCTTACCTTAATAGAAGACAAGATCTTGCATAGAGACTAAGTTTAAGGAAGAATGATTTTTGGTGGACTTATGACCTTAGATCGCTTATATTTTTGCAAAAATATTTCATAAACTTGTCTCTCTTTCAAAATGCGTTTTCAAAATACTAACATTTGTCTTCTTCTTTATGGATTTTGTGGGTGCAATCCGCTGAAAACCCTCAGGAGACAGCACTCCTCCTCTAGGGGTAACCTAGAGGTTTAACGGCTTGTTGCACACGCTCAGTGCAATCGCGCCACCTGCGAAAGTGGTGTAATAACCTCTGTAGTATAGTTTTTCTTTTCTTGTTTTGCTCGGGACGAGCAAAAGATAAGTGTGGGGGTGTGATTAGTCTACGATTATGCATTATTATATCGCATTTCCCCACCGATTTATGAATAAATTATCGGTCTAAACCGTGTTTTGGTCTCTATTGCAGGTAAATCCAGAGTTCAAGGGCAAAGGAGTAATAAGAGCCTAATTAATTCCATTTTAGAGTAATTAAATTCGCATTACTTGGAGGCCAAGCAAGGGAACATCTAGAAGATTCGTCGAACCTAGACTCTTGCGCACGTCAGACGAATATTCAGGCGAAATTACCAGAATTGGAATATACCATGAACATCCTAGAAGCCAGACGGACAAACCAGGGAGTTATCTCCCTGGTTTGGCCACGGATCCGCGGCAAAAGCCGTGGATCCACGACCCATTGGTGGGGCCACGTGTCGAGTTTCGACGCGTGCTTCCGTCTCGTCTTCCAGAAGGCTTCTATGCCTATAAATAGCCCTGCATAGGTCCAGAACGAGGCAGTTTTCGTTTTTAGGCTAAGATTTCTATGTTTAGTGTAGTGTAGGTAGGTGCTCTTCATTTCTTATATTTTGTTATGTTATTTCATTTTTAGATCTTGTAGTAGGGCTGAGAGATTCAGAGAGAGATAGAGAGGGATTGATGTAATAGATGGTGACAATCTATGTAAAGGTGCCTCCTTTCTTCTCCGATGTAATCTCCTCCATCTTCTACATGATGCTTTGCTAACTTTTTTCTTCTCATGGCAATCTAACTACTAACCACTAACCATCTAACCACTTACTTAATAATCCACATGAATCGAGTAGCCTCTATAAGGCCTTGTTCTTGCAAGAGCCATTGATGGCTCATGATGATGGGTTCTAACATCTAACTTGCTAACTTGCTAACCAAGCTAACTCTCTCTTATTTCATGCTTTCTTTCAATGGTTTGATGATCTAATGTTTGTATTAGCTTGCTCTTGATGCAAGTTTGAATGTGAAGAACCATCTCATTTGCCATACTTTGTATTGTCTCTTGAAGCCAAGTATTAGTGATGGCCGAGGATCAAATGTGAGGCAACTATCATTAAGAGGTTAGCATGGTTAGTGGAGCAATTGGTAGTTAGTAGCCATGAGTTTTCTTTTACCTTGTTTTGAAAAGCATTTCTTTTATCTTTTCATCGTTGTTTTCACCGCTTTCTTTGTTTGTCCTTGTTTTTATGTTCTTTACTACAAGCTTCTTCTTCTTTTCTATTTTGTTTTCCAAACCACTCTCTTTTGTTTTCATCGACGTTTTCATCGCCTTCTCCACCTACCACATTCTGGATTTCCTTTTCCTTTCTTTTCTTTTCTTTTTCTAATTCTTTAACAAAGAAGAACTGTTAACAAACAACGTGAATAAAAACTGTCAATACTTCTATCGCCTCCCTTCCCTGTGGATTCGACCCGTTGAGCCAATGCTATAACAGAAGTATCGAGGGTACATTAGCACACATACGAGCTTTTCATTGATTTCATAAAACGACACGTTTTTGAGTGCTGGTTCCGCCCCGATCAAAACCCCTTTTTAGAGGCCCCCCTCCATGGGTCCCCTTACATCCCCTTAGAGAGGTCTCCTCTTTTCTCCTCCCCGCCCCCTCCTCAAGGTTCTTCCCCCTCTCTAGCTATTCATAGTTATTTATAGAGGAATTGAGGTGTAACCAACCCCTTAAATCTCTCCATAATGGGAGGGGTGTAACCAACTCCTTAAATCTCTCCATAATGGGAAGTTATTCCCATTATGTGGAGAGAAGACGGGGTGCAACTGACCAAGTTCGTGGCTCAGTTATAGCAAAAATACGGGTCTCGTGCTGACGCGGACCTCGCTCTGATGTTGAGACGCGGGAGCCACAGGCTCGCATCTGTGTTGGAATGCGAAACTGCACATGCTCGCATTTTATTGCTAAAACGCAACCCTAAGTCCTGCGTCTCAAAGAACAACACGACCATCACGTCTGGCACAGAACGCAATCCTCGCATCGTGTTGTTGATGAAGTTCGCTTTGAGGTTGGAACGCGACTAATTGCTTAAATGAAAGAACAATCAAAGAGTTTATGAATTTACCATGTAGCTTGTGGCTAACGGGTCGTGTCCACGAGGAGGAATGCGATGGAAGCTTTTCGGTGAATCATTTAAAAATAGAGAATTGTGTTTGTTTTTTATAGAAAAGAGAATGGAAAGAAAGAGATGATTAAAAGAGAAATTGCAACTTTAGAAAAGGCTTTGGAGAAGGTGATTTAAAAAGTTCGAAGATTGTTTTGTTGATTATAATAAGGAAGAAAATCAGGGCTCACTATCTCACTACTCAATTGTTCATTCTTCTATTAAAATCTTAAATGCCTCAAATTGATCATAGGCAAAACTTAAAGTTGATTTTTAGAAAGTTTGAAGTAAACCACATAAGAAAGTTTGAAGAGTTCAATCTTTTCTTTGAAAAATCGTTTAGAATCGAATATTAAATCATCAAGCGCGAAGAAGCAAGAATGAAGTAAAAACAGTTCAAGAAACGTTCATTAAAGAAGTGAGAGTTTAACAATCTAAACCCATCCTCATGTGCCTTCAAGAACACTTTCAAAAAGAAAGACTTTAAGTAAGGCATGCAAATGATTCATTGGGTCTTTTTCTTTAAAATCAGAAGAGAAGAAGAACTAGAGAGAGTTACAGTAGTGAGCCCAAAAAACCGTTTTAGTTACTCATGAAAAACAAAGAAGAAAGCAAATAAATAATACAAGCCATACCGTAATATGAGTGGAAGAAAAAGTAGCTCGATTTTTATATTGATGTCACTTCAATCTTCAAGTACAAGCACTCAATTCCTCTCTCTCACAAGTATTGATACTGGACTACAAATTAAAAAATAAGAATATAACTTTTGTGATAGCTAACAAAGAGTCTAAATCTTTAGAAAATAAACTCAAATTCTAATCCTAGTCTTCGCTCCTTTTTGCTCTGTTGAAACTGATATTTATAGGGAAAAACCAAAAGGAGAGGATCCTGGGAAGATTGGGGGAGCAAACGCTCCCCAACTGACTCAACTTGGCCGTGAAAATCCGGCTAGGGCCTTGTTTCTGCGGCCCTAGTGTGGCCATGTGGCCACACCCAATTGGTGGAGAATACTGGTTTGATGAATTGCCCGTATCTTCTGCTGGTTTTCTTGTTTCTGCTCCAAAAGTTGACAAAACAGCCTTTGATTGTGTGGCTTCAACTATTTGATTCAGGGAGGATTCTTCTCAACCTCTTGATATGCCAAGATTTTGCCCTGATTCTTTCATTTCAAATTTATTCTGAATTAAATCAGAATTTGGTGGGCTTTTGGGCTTGTTTCTCTTTTCTTTCTTTTAGCGCTTGGGCCTACATTTAACAAAGAAAAAGAAGACTTATTAATAGGATTTATTAGCTAAAAATTATGGTAAGGTGACATTGTAAATGTAATATATGTGACTAATCACACCCCCACACTTATCTTTTGCTCGCCCTCGAGCAAAACATCAGAATAATTTTAATCAATTATTAGACCACTTTCGCAGGTCACTCGATTGCACTGAGCATGTACAACAAACCGTTAAACCTCTAGGTTACCCCTAGAGAACGAGTTTTGTCTCATGAGGGTTTTCAGTGGATTGCACCCACAAAATCCATAAAGAAAAAGAAAAAAGTTAGTATTTTCGAAAAGCATTTTTAAAGGAGAAAATATTTGAAGTATATTTATAAGGCTTTAAGTAATCTATAAGTTATAGGAATATCAAATTTTGCATTCCGAAACTCAGTCTTTATTCAAAAACATGCCATCAATTAAAGTAAGGAGTCAAATTGTACTTCTCATCTAGTCTATTAGTTTACCCTGAGTCGTATGCACCATCGTGACTATGAAGTTGATTAAGGGTTCTTTAAGATTAACTCCTATGCCTTATATTTATTTTTGGTGGATTTTATTCCTCAATTTCATTAGGCTTTCTAATCTGCCCATGTAACAAGCCTTCAGTCGGTGACACCCAAACCAGACAGTTTTAGGGCACCAGGTGAGAAAACACCCCTAAGGACTTAAACACCCGAGCAGACAAGGCCACGAAACTAAGGTTTTATTTATAAGACGTACCCCTTTTAGGCGTAAATACTTAGCTTCATGAGGCATAAATACGCAGCTTAATCAGAGGATTTATATATACATTTTTTCTTCAAACTTATCTAATTATCTTTTGCATAAATACTAAGGCTTTCTTAGGCCAAAGCACCTAGCTAATCAATAATTAGATTTATTTATATTTTTTTCATAATATTTTTTTTATAAGGCATAAGAGTCTCTGTTTTTAAACCCTAAGTGTGTAGGTGTATTTAATGTGCATTTTTTATTAAGATAAATATCAAGACTAAATTACTTTCACAAATTTTCTTCCTAACCCTAAACATCAAACAAGTTATCTGACTTTGACCAAGTATAAGAAATCCTAATTATGATTTTCCTATTCCTTAAAATTGACTTAATTTCTTACAAAAAATATATCAAAATATTGTTCTAACCTTTCAAAAAGTTTTTTTTTATATCAGTCATGTTAGAACCCTCCCCCACACTTATCTCGTGCATTGTCCCCAATGTATGAAAGAAATGTATATATGCATGAAATAGAATAGGAAAGAGGAAAGTTACCGATATACTGGGTCAAAAAGACCCATAGCAGTTTCATTTACCGGCACCGATTCCAATAAAGATTTAAGGCGTTGACCATTTACCTTAAAGTCATTTCCATTCTTGGTGTCACTGATCTCAACTGCACCGTGTGGAAACACGGTTTTCACAACGAATGGCCCAGTCCATCTTGATTTCAATTTTCCTTGAAAAAGATTAAGCCTAAAATTATAGAGTAAGACTTTTTGTCCAGGGACAAAGGTTTCTCTTATGATGTGCTTATCATGGAATATCTTGACTCTATCTTTAGTGATCCTAGCATTTTCATAGGCCTCATTTCTCAATTCCTCTAATTCGAAAATTTGTAATTTCCGAAGGTCACCGGCATTAGTCAAGTCGAAATTCAACTGCTTGATTGCCCATAAGGCTCGGTGCTCTAACTCAACGGGCAAGTGACAAGGCTTGCCATAGACTAACCTATAAGGAGACATTCCTAGAATCGTCTTGAAAGCGGTCCTGTAGGCCCATAGGGCATCTACAAGTTTGATGGACCAATCTTTCCGGTTTTGGTCACAGTTTTCTCCAAGATAAGCTTGACTTGTCTATTGGAAACCTCAACTTGCCACTGATTTGAGGGTGATAAGGTGTGGATAACTTGTGAGTTATGGCATACTTTCGCATAAGAGCTTCGAAAGATCTATTGCAAAAGTGAGTGCCATTATCACTGATGATAGCAAGAGGGGTTCCGAAGCGTGAAAAAATGTTCTCTTTCAAAAACTTTATGACAACTTTGTTATCATTAGTTTTACAAAGAATGGCTTCTACCCACTTGGACACATAATCCACAGCAACCAATATGTATTGGTTTTCAAATGAATTAGGAAATGGACCCATAAAGTCGATGCCCCAAACATCAAAGAGTTCTATTTCTAGAATTGGGTTGAGGGACATCATATTTCGTTTTGAAATCCTTCCTACAAGTTGGCATCTAGGGAACGTCTTGCAAAATTCGTAAGCATCCTTAAACAAAGTAGGCCAATAAAACCCGCTTTGTAGTACTTTTTCAACAGTCTTGCGGGGACCAAAGTGTCCACCGCATGCAAGTTCGTGACAAAAAGATAGAACACTCTTAACCTCCTTATCTGGAATGCATCTCCTAATAATTTGGTCAGAAAAGTACTTGAAAAGATACGGTTCCTCCCAAAAGAAATACCGGACTTGGGATAAGAATCGGTATACATCATTTTTGGACCAAAGAGACGGAGTTTGGTTTGTGACTAAGTAATTCACTATATCCGCAAACTAAGGTTCCCTAGAGATAGCTAAGAGATATTCATCAGGAAAATCCTCATTTATGGGTAATTCGTTGCATGGAGAATTAGGGATCCGTGAGAGATGGTCAGCAATGACATTTTCTAAGCCTTTCTTATCTCGAATCTTAAGATCGAATTCTTGAACAAGGAGGATCCAACGAATGAGTTGGGCCTTGGCATCTTTCTTCATCATGAGGTACCTAAGCGCAGAATCATCGGTGAAAATGGTGGTTTTGGACCCTAGTAGGTAGGGACGAAACTTCTCTAAGGCAAACACTACTGCCAAGAATTCCTTCTCAGTCGTAGTGTAGTTCAATTGAGCATCGTTGAGAGTCCTACTAGAATAGTAAATCACATGCTGCTTGTTATCAGTGCGTTGTCCTAAGACAGCACCGATGGCAAAATCGGAAGCATCGCACATGATTTAGAACGGCTTAGACCAATCTGGTGCAGATATGATTGATGCAGAAATAAGCTCTCTCTTAAGCTTCTCCCAAGAGTTTATGCATTCAGCATCGAAAGTGAAGGACACATCCTTAGCTAACAGATTAGTCAAGGGCCTAGCAATTTTGCTAAAATCTTTGATAAATCTTCGGTAGAAACCAGCGTGTCCTAAGAAGGATCTAATGTCCTTAACGCATTTGGGTATGGGAAGCTTAGCAATAACCTCGAGTTTGGCTCTATCCACTTCAATTCCTTTCTTGGAGATTTCATGACCCAAGACAATTCTATGTTTTATCATGAAGTGGCATTTCTCCCAGTTCAGTGTCAGATTTTCTCAGCATAACGTTTGATTGCTAAAAGAAAGAACAATCAATGAGTTTAAGAATTTACCGTGTAGCTTGTGGCTAACGGGTCGTGTCCACAAGGAGGGATGCGATGGAAGCTTTTCGGTGAATCATTTAGAAACAAGGAATTGTGTTCGTTTTTCATGAAAAAGAGAATGGAAAGAAAGAGATGATTAAAAGAAAAATTGCAACTTTTAGAAAAGATTTTTGAGAAGGTGATTTAGAAAGCTTGAGAATTGTTTTGGTTGTTTTTATAATAAGAAAGCAAATCTGGGCTCACTATCTCACTACTCAATTGTTCATTCTTCTCTTAAAATGTTAAGTGCTTCAAGTGATCATTTGCAAAACTTAAAGTTAATTTTTAGAAAGCTTTAAGTAAAGCACATAAGATGGTTAGAAGAGTTGAGTCTTTTCTTCAAGAAATCGTGAGAATTGAATATTAAAACATCAAGCGCGAAGAAGCAAGAATGAAGTAAAAATAATTCAAGAGATGTTCATGAAAGAAGTGAGAATTCAACAATCCAAACCCATTCTCATGTGCCTTCAAGAACACTTTCAAATAGAAAGGCTTTTAAGTAAGGCATTCATATGAGTCATTGAGCCTTTTTCTTTTGAAAACAGGAGAGAAGGAGAGTAAAAGAGAATTGCGATAGCGAGCCCAGAAAACCGTTTAGTTATCCATAGAAAACGAAGAAGAAAACAAAATAATGCATGACATACCGAAACAAGAGTGGGAGGAAATGTGGCTTGATTCTTTTATTGCTGTCACTTCAATCTTCAAGTACAAGCTCTCAGTTCCTCTCTCTCACAAGTTTTGATACTGGACTACAAAGTAAATAGCAAGATTATAACTTTTATGCTAGCTAACAAAGAGCCTAAATCCTAAGAAAATAAACACAAAAATTAATCCTAATCTTCGCTGAATTTTTCTTTGCTGAAACCCATATTTATAGCCAAAAACCAAACGAGGAGGATCCGGGAAGATTGGGGGAGCAAACGCTCCCCCAACAAACTCCAAACAACCGCGGAAACGCGGCTAGGGCCGCGTTTCCGCGGCCCTGGTGTGGCCAGGTGGCCACACCCAAAGGGGGGAGTTCCTGGTTTAGTGTTTGGCCCATATCTGCTGCTGGATTTCTTGTTTCTGCTCCAACCATTGACAAAACAGCCTTTGATTGTGTGGCTTCAATCGCTCGATTCAGGGAGGATTCTTCTCAACCTATTGATATGCCAAGATTTACCCCTGATTTCTTCATTTCGAATTTATTCTGAATTAATTCAGAATTTGGTGGGCTTTTGGGCTTGTTTCTCTTTTCTTTCTTTGAGCACTTGGGCCTACATTTAGCAAAGAAAAAGAAAACTTATTAAAAGGATTTATTAGCTAAAAAGCATGGTAAGGTGACAATGTAAATGCAATATATGTGATTAATCACACCCCGACACTTATCTTTTGCTACCCCTCGAGCAAAACATCAGACTAATTCTAATCAATTATTAGACCACTTTCGCAGGTCACTCGATTGCGCTGAGCATGTGCAACAAGCCGTTAAACCTCTAGGTTATCCCTAGAGGACGAGTTTTGTCTCGTGAGGGTTTTCAGTGGATTGCACCCACAAAATCCAAAAAGAAAGAGAAAAAGTTAGTGTTTTCGAAAAGCATTTTTTAATTTTTTTAAAGGAGAAAATATTTGAAGTATATTTATGAGAGTTTAAGTAATCTATAAGTTATAGGAATATCAAAATTTTTATTTCTAAACTCAGTCTCTATTCAAAAACATGTTATCAATTAAAGAAAGGAGTCAAATTGTACTTCTTATTAGTCTATTAATTTACCCTGAGTCGTATGCACCATCGTGACTGTGAAGTTGACTAAGGGTTCTTTAACATTAACTCCTATGCCTTATATTTATTTATTTTTGTGAAATTTATTCCTCAATTTCATTAGGCTTTCTAATCTGTCCATGTAACGAGCCTTCAGTCGGTGACACCCAAACCAGACAGTTTTAGGGCACCAGGTGAGAAAACACCCTAAGGACTTAAACACTCGAGCAGATAAGGCCACGAAACCAAGGTTTTTATTTATACGATGTACCCCTTTAGGCGTGAATACTTATGCTTCATGAGGCATAAATACCCAGCTTAATCAGAGAATTTATATACACATTTTTTTTCAAACTTATCTAATTATCTTTTGCATAAATACTAAGGCTTGTTTAGGCCAAAGCACCTAGCTAATTAATAATTAGACTAGTTTTTTTTATCATATTTTTTATAAGGCATAAGAGTCTCTATTTTTAAACCCTAAGTGTGTAAGTGTATTTTGTGTGCATATTTCATCAAGGTAAATATCAAGACTAAATTACTTTCACAAATTTTCTTCCTGACCCTAAAAATCAAACAAGTTATCTTATTTTGACCAAGTGTAAGAAATCCTAATTATGATTCTCCTATTCCTTAAAATTGACTTAATTTCTTACAAAAAATATATCAAAATATTGTCTACCCCATTCAAAAAGTTTTTTTTTATATATATAAATTTTTTTTTTAAAGTTATAGTAGTCATCATGTTAGAACTCTCCCCCACACTTATCTCATGCATTGTCCCCAATGTATGAAAGAAATGTATACATGCATGAAATGAAATGTAAAAGAGGTGCATATATTATACAGGAAGATGTGCAACATCAAGTTTCTCCCACACCTAGGTCTTTTTCGGTCTTATTCCTCTAGCTCTCTTCCCATCATTCCAATGGGTCCTCTTTACAGGGCACAGTGGGGAGGCCAATTGTTTTGTCATTTTAGCTTTCTACCTCCCCAGTCTCATCTCCTTTAGGTGTTTCTTCCTCATATTGCTACAATCATTATTCAAAAATTTGTCACCACCACCCTTCTCATTTTGAACTTCTTCATTATGAATCCCTAGGAATTCTAACTCAGTTCCATATATCTCCTCAAAACTTAGGTCAACACTTTCCCCTAGAGATGTGCAATTAACCAAAAGATCCTTAGTTGGTTCATCCAAACACATGAGTTCTTCTTCGAAGAGGTTTTTAAAGAGTATATCAATCGGGGGTTCTTGAATTATATCCTCATGCGATGCATTATTGGTTGGCTCATCAAAAGTGAAGATATTCAAATCAATTTTTCCCTTTTTAAAGGGTACTCTAACATGAGGATCTTCGATATCAAGATAATCACACTCATTTTTAAATAATTCATTAAGAAACAGCGACTCATCTTCAGAATCTTCACTCTCTTCATCACAATTGTTTTCAGCAAAGTTTACCTCAAACGTTTGATCTCTTATCTTACGAGGTTGCTTGTCTAGGTTGAGGACATTGACTTCTCTAGTCATGTCCCCAAAAGTTAACCTCATGGATCTATTCCTACAATTGATGATGGCATTGGAGGACGAGTTCTAAATGGAACTTTGATTTCCAAAACAACATGACTCTTCGGCTCTAACATTGGAGGACGAGTTCTAAATGGTGGAGACATTGAGTGAATGAATCTCCGTAGATGGAGAAATCATCCATAAAGATCTCTAAGAATCATTCTACCGTATCAGAGAAAAGACTCAACATGCAACATTGAAACGTTGCTGGGGCATTGCATAAGCCGAAGGGCATTCGACGATAAGCAAATGTCCCGAATGGACATGTAAACGTAGTCTTTTCTTGGTCCTTAGAAGTGATAGGGATCTGGTTATACCCCGAGTAACCGTCCAAGAAATAGTAATTCTCGTGACCTGCCAAACGTTCAAGCATTTGATCAATGAAGGGAAGTGAAAAATGGTCCTTAGGAGTTGCAGCATTAAGCTTTCTATAGTCGATGCAAACTCGGATCTTCATGGGAAGTCGAGTTTGAACTAACTCTTTGTTAACGTTTTCCACTACGGTGAAACCGGATTTCTTTTGAACCGCGTGGATAGAACTGACCCATTGGCTATCAGAAATGGAATAAATTATCCCATTGTCTAAGAGTTTTATGATTTCAGCATTAATAGCCTCTTGCATTATAGGGTTTAACCTACGCTGGTCTCTTTTAGGGGTGGCATTTTCATTCTGATGAATGCGATGTTGAACGATGGTAGGACTTAATCCCTTGATATCAGTCATAGTCCACCCAATGGCTTCCCTATGTTTTCTTAGAATTGCTTTAAGATCTTCTTCTTCCCCGTCATTTAAATGGGAGGCAATGATGACAGGAAAGGTCTCTTGGTCGCCTAGATAGGCGTACTTGAGATGCGCAGGTAAGGCTTTCAATTCTAAGGAAGAGGAAGGCTTACTGGAAAGACTAGTCAAATCTGTTGGCTCCATTATTGGTGAAATAGGGTTTGAGGCTCAATTCACAGCAGAATCTACAACCTGATCAAGATTAAAGTCGTCAGACTCTAACCCGAAGTCACACTCTGTTTCTAATTCCAATTCTTTCCCATGTTCACTTGTCAAGTTCTCAATTAGGTTGACTTCAAATGTTTGGTCCTCGATATCGTGGGGTTGTTTTCCTAGATTGAAGACATTGACTTCTCTAGTCATGTCCCCAAAGGTTAACCTCATGGACCCATTCCTACAATTGATGATGGCATTAGCAGTAGCAAGGAATGGTCACCCTAGGATAATAGGAGTTTGAGCCCTATGATTGGAGTTGGACACAGGTTGTGTCTCCAGAACTATGAAATCGATAGGATAAATGAACTCTCCTACCCGGATCAGGACATCATTAATCTCCCCTTTTGGAACTTTTACAGAACGATTAGCCAGTTGGATGGTGACTCATGTTGGACTAAGATCCCCAAGTCAAGAAGTGCACGACTAATCTCGGCTTGTCCTATTGTGCAGGCAATGGTGGGACTACCTGGATCCTTGTACTTGACAGGGATCGGACCCGATAGTAGCTCACTAATGTTAGTGGCTAAGAAGACCTTTTTTGATATATTAGTCTTTCTCTTCTTGGTGCACATGTCCTTAAGAAACTTAGCATAGGAAGGGACTTGTTAGATGGCATCAATAAGTGGCACATTTATGTTCACTTGATTAAATATCTCAATTATCTTGTCCATGTGTGGATTTTGCTTGTTGTTTTCTAGCCTATTAGGAAATGGTACTATAGGCTGGTGCACCTGACTGGCTGACTTATCTTTTTCAGATTCGTCAGAATTGGAAGGATTTAGATTAGATGAGGTGGATGCTTGATTGTGGTTGTGCTGAATGGGATTGGTTGGTGTTGACACTTGATTATCAGCTCTCTTTCCTGACCTCAATATATGAACAACATTACATTGATTTAATGAATGATCCTCAGCCAAATGAGCTTGTTCAGAATTCCTTAGATTGGTTATTGGCTGACTAGGCAGGGTACCCCTCTGTCTCTCATTCTGTGGAGTGGCTAGTTGACTCATTTGAACCTCTAACCTCTGTATAGTTTGCATGAGAGAATCTTGGTCATGTATTTTCCATGTTTCTCTCAAAGTCAGTCATTCTTCTTTCTAGTTGAGGATTCTGGAAGGAGAATTGTGGAGCTTGGTTAGGAAAGTTCTGTTGATAATTTGAACAGTTAGGTGGATGGTTGGGAGAATTATTATGGAAGTTGGAAAAGTTGGGTTGATGATTGGAAGAATTATTGGCAGGATGGAAGTGGCTAGCATGATTTGATCGTGAATGGTCATTGCTATTTTGGCTCCATGAGAAATTAGGGTGATTTCTCCAGCCAGGATTGTACGTTGGTGCGTAAGGATTATTGTTCATTCATCGGTTCATGGTAGGGTTGCTGAGCCTGAAACACAGGGCATTCCTCGAACACATGATTCATGGCTTGACAGTAAGTGCAGCCCGGGGTTGGAAATTGGTTTGGGCTGACTTGATTGATTGGACTTGGTTCCTTCATTTTTAGAGTTTCCAGTCTTCTAACCAGGTTAGCTAACTTAGCCTCATTAGCGATGGATGATTCGATAGAATGGAGACCTCCTTTTGAAGAGATGGAGTTAGGATTCCTAGAGGTCTCACTAGTGGGTTCCCATTGGATGGTCTTATCAGCTAGATTTTCATACAAATCCCATCCTTCATTTTCATCCTTCTGCAAAAAACCCCTTGGCACATACTTTCTAAGAGGGCTTTGGTGGAATAGTCTAAACCATCATAAAAAATTTGACATTGTCGCAATTTCTCTATTCCATGATGTGGACATTGGACAAGGTGGTCTTTAAAGCGTTCAAAGTACCTCCAGAACGGTTCACTAGGTTCTTACTTGAATTGCATGATCGTCTTCCTAATGAGAGCGGTTTTATGAATTGGATAAAATTTCTTCAAGAAGACCTTGATGAAACCATCCCAGGATGTGATAGAACCGGTCGCTAAGCTGTAAAGCCACTTCTTTGCTAGGCCTTTAAGTGCGAAAGGGACAAATCTCAACCTAATAGCATCATCTATAAGGTGTGAGATTTTATCATTAGACTTACTTCCTCAAATTCTCTTATGAAGAAGTAGGCATCTTCGGACTCTAAGCCATGAAACTTGGGAAGTGTGTTGATGAATTGAGGCTTGAGCTCAAAATTGTATTCACCAACCGATGGAAGTAGAATGCAAGATGGAAGTGAGGTTCTAATGTGATAGAACCTATCCTGCAATGATGTTGATTGAGCCATTACCAGATCTGGTCTTGGTTCAAACTTGGGTGGTGATGTGTTTCTAGTCAACCTAGATGAATTTGGGTCTCTTGACCACACTTGCATATACAAACACAATCACAATCACAAATAAGTTTACCAACAGTCAATAAGAGTAATCAACCAAGCCTAATCTAAGGTAACCTCGACCTAGACAACTCCTAACTGGTTGATTGTCCACAGGAGATAGAATGTAGACTTTGACCACAAGCTAATCAGCCAGGTCAGGGCAAGATTGGTGGGAGGTTATCCGTCAAAGACGTTCCTTAATTAAGTAACCACCAATCTTCGGGCTTTCGGCCCTCAATCCCCTTCCTAGACACTGATTTGGCAGGAGTCAAATTCCAATATCTTCCCTCTTTAGGATAATCTCCTAGTGAGTTCGAGATGTCCCTAAGGCCAACGTCTATTAGATTTTACTTAGGCTTAGGTTGTGCGTGCTTGGAGATGGTTTGTGGGCTAAGGAAGGGTAATGACTTCCCCACCTTATCTTGAATTGGGTTTTGCCCTTAGAGTTGATTGTGCAAAAGCGTGCAAGATATAGAAAAGTAGCATTCAAAAGCAAATATCACCCAAGAATGTTTCCTAAACTATATGCTATGCATACGTACCTTGTCTCCAGCACTCTTCAACAGTAATTGTAAAGTAAACGTTATTAAACAAATGCCTAGAATGCAAGTCTAAACGTTTTCTAAGCAATTAACAATCACTCAAATTACTGTTGGATTAAAACAGGGATGGTGGATAACAGATATAGCAAAAATGTAACATACAAAAACTTAAATTTTTGCGAGCAATATGTCCTGCAAAAAAGAGTTTTAATAGTCCAATGGAATTTTCAGTATTTTTGCAACGCAATTTCTTGAAATTCTGTTTCCTACTTTCGAGAGTAGGGGCACATAATTTGCAAGTCTTCTCTTGCAAAGATTGAATGCTAAATTTGAATCTTTAATTCCCTAAAACAACACACAAAACTTGTTAGAAAACAACTACACCGTTCCCTCTCCGGCAATGGCGCCAAAAATTAATTGCTTAAATGAAAGAACAATCAAAGAGTTTAAGAATTTACCGTGTAGCTTGTGGCTAACGGGTCGTGTCCACGAGGAGGAATGCGATGGAAGCTTTTCAGTGAATCGTTTAAAAACAGAGAATTGTGTTCTTTTTTTTTTATGGAAAAGAGAATGGAAAGAAAGAGATGATTAAAAGAGAAATTATAACTTTAAAAAAGGCTTTAGAGAAGGTGATTTAAAAAGTTCGAAGATTATTTTGTTGATTATAATAAGGAAGAAAATCTGGGTTCACTATCTCACTACTCAATTGTTCATTCTTCTATTAAAATCTTAAATGCCTCAAATTGATCATAGGCAAAACTTAAAGTTGATTTTTAGAAAGTTTGAAGTAAATCACATAAGATAGTTGGAAGAGTTCACTCTTTTCTTTGAAAAATCGTTTAGAATCGAATATTAAATCATCAAGCGCGAAGAAGCAAGAATGAAGTAAAAACAGTTCAAGAAACGTTCATTAAAGAAGTGAGAGTTTAACAATTCAAACCCATCCTCATGTGCCTTCAAAAACACTTTCAAAAAGAAAGGCTTTAAGTAAGGCCCGCAAATGATTCATTGGGTCTTTTTTTTAAAACCAGAAGAGAAGGAGAACTAGAAAGAGTTACAATAGTGAGCCCAGAAAACCGTTTTAGTTACTCATGGAAAACAAAGAAGAAAGCAAATAAATAATGCAAGCCATACCGTAATACGAGTGGAAGAAAAAGTAGCTCGATTTTTGTATTGATGTCACTTCAATCTTCAAGTACAAGCACTCAATTCCTCTCTCTCACAATTATTGATATTGGACTACAAATTAAAAATAAGAATACAACTTTTGTGCTAGCTAACAAAGAGCCTAAATCCTTAGAAAATAAACACAAATTCTAATCCTAGTCTTCGCTCCTTTTTGCTCTGTTGAAACTGATATTTATAGGGAAAAACCAAAAGGAGAGGATCCGGGAAGATTGGGGGAGCAAACGCTCCCCCAATTGACTCCACTTGGCCGCGGAAACGTGGCTAGGGCCGTGTTTTCGTGGCCCTGGTGTGGCCATGTGGCCACACCCAATTGGTGGAGAATACTGGTTTGATGATTTGCCCGTATCTTCTGCTGATTTTCTTGTTTCTGCTCCAAAAGTTGACAAAATACCCTTTGATTGTGTGGCTTCAACTGCTTGATTCAGGGAAGATTCTTCTCAACCTCTTGATATGCCAAGATTTTGCCCTGATTCCTTCATTTCGAATTATTCTGAATTAAATCAGAATTTGGTGGGCTTTTGGGCTTGTTTCTCTTTTCTTTCTTTTAGCGCTTGGGCCTACATTTAACAAAGAAAAGAAGACTTATTAATAGGATTTATTAGCTAAAAAGTATGGTAAGGTGACAATGTAAATGCAATATATGTGACTAATCAGCGACTCTGGCTGAAGTCCGCATTTGCGGTTGGAACGCTGAACAGGCTGAGATGCATGTTTGAGTTGAGGTCTCCGTCTGATGTTGAAATGCGACTTTCATGTTTGATAAAGGACGCGAGGTCCGTGTTCGGGTTGAGACGTGACCTTCACGTTTGACATGAGGTCTGCGTCTGAGGCTAAAACGTGACTTCTGCGTCTGCGAGGTTCGCGTTTGAGGCTCTGTCTTCAGTAATTTTTAGACAGCCTACAGAACCCCATCCAAAGTTTTCGAAACTCCACGGTTGACTGAGACGGACTTCATGTGAATTGGGACTTCTTGTAATTAGACTAGCATTCTTCTGAGAGGCAGTCTCTTGGGGTATCCTGAGCTCGATCCTGTTTGGATGGTGGTCTTCATGAGTGTACTGTTAAACTTTTTGAAGCCTCCAGGAAAGATCGTCACAAGTGTCTTAAACACTCAGTTTTGCACTTGTTATGAGCTCTGGTTTGCTTGATGTACTTTTAAACTGGTAAAGCTGTCGATTGCTCTTGCCAGTGTACTGTTGAAATGATTACAGAAGTAAAGACATACTCCTTGTGTTTGAAGGAAGAGGACACAGTTTTGGCACACTGATTAGTGGAGATGCGAATTTCACCAAAGTTGAGACGTGGTTCTCAATTATCGTAGAGATGTGGTCTCAATTGCTGTAGAGACGCAGCCTTTACTTGCTGCTGAGATGCGACTCTTAAGTTCATTGAGACGCGGCTCTGTGCTTGAGACGCGAAGATCATGCTCAAAGCTTCTTTGAAAGGGTTTTAATTGCCAGAGGTGTGATATTAACTTCGCAAATTAAATAACTCTATCAGGGGAATTTGAGAAGATTACTGTCTGAGGTGTGATGTTAACTTGACAGTGAGATTTGGACTTGTGTTTTGAACAAATTTTGTAGACTTGTTATTCTATTGATGAGAATAACAAGTGGAGTTTGATCCGCTGGGGATTATGCCAGAGTCTATCATCAGAGGTTTAGTATTAACATGACTAGTACTCTGCTGGAATCAATGGAATGAAAGTTACTGTTAGAGGTATGGTATTAACACAATAGCGAGGATTTTGCGATCTACGCAACTTAAGTGGACCTGTTATTCTATTGGGGGGAATAACAAGTGGGATTGGATTTGTTGAAGATCCATGAAGATTTTTACCGTCAGAGGTGTAATGTTAACGTAACGGGTTCGGGTTTACAATTTGAGCAAATTGAATTGTCAGAGGTGTGATATTAACTTGACAAAGATGTCTGTTAGAGGTGTGTATTAACTTAGCAATACAAAAGTAAGAAAATCATTGTCATAGGTGTAATGTTAACTTAACAATGAAATGCATGCTAGAGGTATGATATTTAACTTAGCATTGAAAGATCTCATTTTCACTGAGAAAATCGAGGAGATCACTGTCATAGGTGTAATGTTAACTTAACAGCGATTGATTTTGCGATTGAGCAACTTTGGTCAGAAGTGTAGTATTAACTTTACCGAGTGATTCTGCGTTTGCGCAGTTGGTGGACTCGCCATCCTATTGAAGAGGACTGACAAGTTAAAATTTTGGTCAGAGGTGTGATGTTAACTTAACTGGGATTTGTCTTGCGATTTGAGCAAATTTGATCAGAGATGTGATGTTAACTTGACCGAGATATTCTGCAATTTGCGCATTTTGGTGGACTCGCCATCCTATTGAAGAGGACTGATAAGTTAAAATTTTGGTCAGAGGTGTGATGTTAACTTAACTGGGATTTGTCTCGCGATTTGAGCAAGTTTGCTGACCACGATATGTCTTGCGATTGGAGCAAGTTTGGTCAGAGGTGTGATGTTACTTGACCGGGATATGTCTTGCTATTGGAGAAAGTTTGGTGGATTCGCCATCCTATTGAAGAGGACTGACAAGTTGAAATTTTGGTCAGAGGTATGATGTTAACTTGACCGGGATTTGTCTACTGTTAGAGGTGTGATTTTGAACATAACATTATTTTGAGTGGACTTGTCATTCTATTGAGAAGAATTGACAAGTTGAAGTTTTAACCTGTGGGACACATCAAAGTCTTACTGTCAGAGGTGTGATATTAACATGACAGGTTCGATTTGTAATTTATTCCACTGAGAAAATTAAGGGAAATCACTGTTAGAGGTTTAATGTTAACTTAGCAGTGAATATGCCAGAGGTATTGATTGGTCACTAATGTTACACATTTAGTATCATATTTTCATACTTATTGTAGAATAAAATCTGCATTGTCCTAATTAAATGTTTAATTTATTTGTAGGCCCATTCCTTAAGGAGATGAAGAGAAATGAGCCCAAAAGCCCACCAAAATTCTGAATTAAATCAGAATTAATTCGAACTCAGTGAATCAGGGCAAAATCAAGAGGTTGAAAATCGGTTGAGAAGAATCCTTTCAAAATTGATCGGTTGAAGCAAAGATCAACGGCCATTTCTTCAAAATCTCAGACCTAAAATGCAAATCTAACCTAAGATAAAGACAGAACGAGATGCCGGGAAGACCCACCAACAGGGTGTGGCCACCTGGCCACACCCTGGCCGCGGAAACGCGGCCAAAGCCGCATTTCCGCTGCTTGGTTAGAGAATTAGGGGGAGCGTTTGCTTCCCCTATCTTCATACGCTCCTGTAGGTGGGGTTTTGCCTATAAATACTGGGATTTTTAGAGCCTCAAGGGGACGACCATGCAGAGATAGGATTAGTCCAGTTTTCATTCTTTGTAGTTTAGGTTTTTCTTTTCTTTTTATGTAATTGTAATTTGTTTGTAAGCTTAGGTTAGATTGAGATTCATGTAAGTAAGAGAGAGAGGCTTATGTTGAGAGTGACACCGATGTACCCTCCTCCTTTCTTCCATCGTTTCTGCAAGCAATAAAGGTAAATACTTTTTTATGTTCGTCTTTTATTTTTACTTTTCCTTTTGTTTTCTTCTTCCTCTTTCTACTTTACCTCTTTTGGTTTTGTTGAGCATGCAAGTGAATCCAGAAGCATAAGTATAACAACGTTTTTGTGAGTGCCAACGATACTTCATGAAGATGTTCTCCTCCTCAAGATCCGTATCACTTCATTCTTGCTCGCCTTGTTTTGTGAGTGCCAACGATGCTTCATGAAGATGTTCTCCTCCTCAAGATTACAAGTAGATCTCCTCAGAGATTCTGGAGAAGTGTGCCGATAGGAGTCTGGTCAGCGCGCGACCACTTTGTCCCTTTGACGATGCGAGCGATGAGATTCCCTTCTTGCCTGGTTCCGGGAATCAGAGAATAGAAGGTTGGTAGAACCATCTTGCTGCTTCTCAAAATCGCCTTCAATTAGGAATTCCTTCTCGCCTGGTTCCGGAGATTCCTTGAGAAGAAAGACGATGTTAGGGTATCAACACCCTGGATAGAGAAAGCAATTCTCTAAAAGGTCTCTGAATTCGAGAGCACACGGTGCGTTATGAAGAAGTCTCTGCTTGTGGAGTCCTCTTCTGTATGTCTCTCCCTCCTCCTCTCTCCTTGTACCCCTGATGGGCTATTTATAGGGAGAGCAAGGGTATAACCGTCCCTTGAAAATATGAAAATAGATTAAATCAAATCTGTTTAAATCTGGAAAGTAGCCTTGCTGCGAGGCTAGGGTCAGCTTCTGCGAAGCTAGAAAAGGCAGGTCGGTTGATCTTCTTGATCCTTTCCATATCGTTGGAGGATTTCCCCTGATCTTCTTACTCGTTTTAGAAGAGTCAAAAGATTGTGGCAATCAACTGCCAAATTTGATCTCTGATTTGATCTTAATTGGATTTGATCTGATTGGATCCGATCTCATCCGGAGATTTGATTGGTCAAAGGTTGACCATAGCAGATCAATAGCGGAGCTGTCCGCATTGAGCTCGTAGCGGAGCTAGAGGCAGCTTCTGGCGAAGTCCGAAAGAAATCCTTTGGCGGAGCTGGAAGTCCTCTGTGGCGAAGTTTACGAGTTAGCTTCTTGGCGAGGCTTCGAATGGCTTCAAGGCGAAGTTGGGTGATATTAGCCTCTCAAGCGAGGCTATCCCTTTGGGCTCATGCGATGCTAAGTGTTAGCACCTTAGACCTGCTGAGGTCTGTTTAGAAACAATCCGGGTTCACTGTCTGCTTGCTGGATCAGTGGAGTCCAAGTTGCTTCCTTGTCCCTCGGAGATGGGTGAAAACTGGTCTTCAGCTCGTCTGTCACTTGTCTTTTGTAAATGTCAACAAGTTTAGACATTATTTGGACCAATAAGAATCTTGTCTTTTTTAAGTGTCAACAAGACCCCCTTCAAAGTTTTCGAAAGTCTGCAATAGCTCAGACTTCGAAATACTTTGAACTACTTCGATCGGTGGTGTGTGGAGTATGAACGTCGCCATGATGGTTCAGTTCAGCTTCGCTTTAAATCCTGCTTTGGGATGTAGATTCGCCGAGGAATCATGTAGACTCGCGTCTGGGTAGCTTCGCAGCTAGATAAGTTCGCTTTGGAACATCTGTCGCTTTCCCGAGGCCAACTGCCGTGGGCCGGTTACGAGGAGGATTACTCCTTTCTTCGTGCTGATCGAGGGAGATATTCTCCGATTTGCACGTTTCCAAGGGAGGATATTCCCTTTCTCCAAGGCGCAATAAGTGCCTCTATGAGGGAGACGTTTCTCCCTTTGCACGGTTCCAAGGGAAGCCGTGCCTGTTCTCAAGGCGCAGTAAATACCTTAAATGCGCTCGTGCTTCCACGCTTGAGGCGGCAGCGCTCAGGCCATGGGGCCTATAAATAGGACAGTTGAGGTCCTCTGAAGAGAGAAGTGATCTGCTCTTCTCCTCTTCTCTTCGTTGAAAGAGATACTCAGATCTCTGAACTAGTGGGAATGCCCACTCTGGTCATTATCCGGCCAAGGACCGGTAAGTCTTGATCACTCAACGACTTCACCGATTTTAGGGAATTCATCTCCCTTAATTCAGCTTTAGCGGTTGCTTCAGGGATTAGCTTCCCTTGTTCTCCATTTAACTGATCTGCAGAGAAGGATTTCAGCATAGCTTCCCAGCGAAGCTATCATCTTGACTTGGTCAAAGAAAGATCACTGCATGTTAGTCCGCTGCACAGGCAGAACTTGGGACTTAGTCTCTTCAAGGTTGAGCCAGTCTTGCCATATAGGTGAGGCTAAGACTGTATCCCATAGGATCAGTCTGGCTTAACCGTATAGGCGAGGCTAGGACTTGGCGTTGCTGAGCTAGCCCATCATCACTGTACAAGCGAGGCTTATCCTCTGCTCCAATCGAAATCGGATTGCTTCACCCAAAGAATTCGGCTTTAGCGCTTTTGCAGTATCTTTTGTGTTTAACTGCTAACTTGCTCCAATTTTGCATTGCAGTGAGCTATGTTCGCCGATCTTGTGTCTTGATGAAAGAGACCGAAAAGTTGCCTATGCTTCCCCAGTTGAAGCTTTACTTTTAAGCAGGAGGAACAAACTGGGGCAGCTGATGTGTGTCCCAGAGGCTATTGGCAGCCTCTTATCCGAGATGATTCGTTCTGAGGTAAGGCTGGTAGCCGCTTATCCGAGATGATCCACTTCGGGAAGGCGGATGTCACACCTGTGAGATCACTGACGTCACTGCCAATTCCCATTATAGGTGATCTATCGTGTTGGCGGTGATAAGTTCATTGCCAATTTTTCATCAAAGGTGATCAAGCTTCCTGGTGGCAAAATCTGCCATTTTTGTGGAGAATTATGGCCGTGTCCTCGTGGCACAACTGGTTACGGCCTTGTGCAGGAGGAAGGCTTTTCGTGTCCAGTTGGTCTGGTTTTGGAAGCAGATAAACCACTTGTATGCCTTTTGCGCAAATGATCTTGCTGAGCAACTGAATCTGTTGTATGAAACAAAACCTTGATGTAATATCAATGTACCTTTGCTCTTAAATCAATGAAAGTTTATTCTGCTCATCTGATTTTTGCCTGCCTTCATTGAGAATTTGGCCATGGCGGGGCTAAACTTTGTGCGGAGTTAAGGACAGGTCTTTTTGAATGAGCTTCGCGTGAACTGGCATGTCGGCGAACTGTGCCTTTAGCGGGCTAAGGCAACCCTTTGGCGAAGTTCATGATGAACTTGTGCGAAGTCCGCACTTTGATTCATGGCGAAGTTAAGCCTTAGTGGCTGAATAAGCGCTTCTCGGGAAGGCGCTTTAGGCGGCGTTTTAAATTAATTTGAAACGACAGCATGTACTCTTTTCGAGGCGTCGTTTCAGGCTCTCATTGGCCTATAAAAGTCCGATCGGACTGTAGAGAGGACAGATCTCTTCACTTGAAATTTTCAGAGACCTTTAGACTCTTCTTCTTCCTCTTTCCTTTCCATTAAAAAAAAAATTGAAAGCTTCCGCGGCTCTCCAATGGCGCCAAAGAGACGAGCGGGAAAAGAAGCGGCAACTTCTGCAGCGGAGGGTCCTTCTCCTCCTCCGGTCATCGAACGACCAATCGCCGGTAGGGAACTTTCCCTTTTAATTAGAGACTGTCGTCTCTCCTTTAAGGCCGACTTCTGGCTGTCCTTGGATAAATCCAACATGATTCCAATTCCCTGATTTTACCTTGATTTCTTGATCGGGAATCCAAGAACTAAAGAGTTCTTCCTCAAGCTTCCAAGCGAAGTTAACTTTTAGGCGCTTCACATCCTGTTGAATGACAGGATGCAAAGCTGTCCTTTGATATTTGACAGAAAAGGACTGTAATGCCCTTCTGACGAAGTTATCCTTCGAGGTTTTGCCACATCCTGTTGTTCGAAGCTAAGCTTCCAAAGCGAAGCTAACACTTGGATGTTTTCCTGTATCCTGTCCTCGTGTAGGATGCGAAGTTACACTGCAGCTGCGAAGCTAAGCTTCGGGACGAAGCTATCGTTTAGGCCAATCCTTGCTCAGAGGGCGAGGCTATGCCTTGTCAAATTTTGCGTTCTGATTTTAGCCCTCTTTCGGCTGATGAACTAATCATAGTTTCTCTTTGTTCCTGCAGTACACTATACTCCCGGTCCTTCAAACAACCTGTTCGGGATGACCATGGGATCGGATGGCAATATCAGCTTGCAATTTTAAGGGTAGGCTTCTCTGTTCAGTGAGCGGAGTTCTCTCGTCAGAGATACGCTTATTCATGGTGGTGATCAATATACCACGAGGAGTATCCTGACCACAGCTCCCCTTGAAGATGTCGACCGTCGAATTTATAGGAAGCCCGATTTCATGTTCGGGGATGCCGCACCAGACCCTGACCACCAACTACATGCAGGGGAAGGGCAGTGAATTTTCCAATTGGATGGCGAGAGGTTCTACTTCCGTCCAACAAGCGCCATTTTTCTTTGTCTTCCTTCCAGTGCGTGACGCAGGCTCGGAAGATGTTGTGGGAAGTGAGCCGGAGTACTGACTCTGTTCACATAGGAAAATTGATGCTTCAATCTCCTGGTTATGCAAGAGCGGGGCCTCCTCATTGCATAATGGGCCTGCATCCTGGGAATGTATCACGAGAGATCCCAGTGGGAGAGAATCCTGCTGTGGCGCTGACCTTTGGCAACCAATTCTGCAAGGTCAATGGGAACTACCAGCTACTGACTTCAGGACTCCAGGCTGGATTCACCCTCCGAAGGCATGGTGGGTGGATTTGACTACCTACATCCTTGCTTTCGAGGAGGATTTGGAGAGGCTGAACCTCTACGAGGCCGTCAGGGTGACCTGCCACGGTATTGAGATGAACGTGGCGTGCTTTTACGCCATTTTTGAATTGTATTGCCCAGCTTCAGGGACTTTCTTCACCCCTGTCGGTGAGTTGGGTATGGCCTTGCATGAGATGTGGGAAGTCTCTGCTCTGCCTTTTGGGTCTCTTCCCTATGAAGAATACTTCCCGTGCGAGGCAGAATTGGCTCATCTGGATAAGCAGGAGCCTGCCTTGTTCGAGACCTACAGGGAGTTGATGTGCCACTTGTACATCTGCTCCAGTATGCATGGGGGCAGTAAGGGAACCTCCTGTAGCTTGAAGAGCTGGGAAAATTATTTATTCCCGGATATGGAGAATACTCCTGAAGCGGCTCACTGTGGAGTTGCTGATGAAGACATCTTTGACCGGATGCAGAAGCACTCCCAAGGGGATCTAGTTGTGAAGGAAGACGATGGTCCCTATGAGCAGGGTGATGTTCTTCGAAGCTTCCATCATCAGGCTCGCAGGCCGATGTCCCGGAAGGCACTTCTGGCCAGTTTCCTAACAGTCTGGCTGAAGAGATGCGTGGTGCCGTCTTCTTCGGGTGACATCGTTCATCCGAATGTTTTGTTGCCGGCTGTTCGTTTGGTTCATGATCGCCCTCTGGGACTTCTTTCGGCCATGGTGTGATGTATCCAGAGAGGCCTTCGTGCATTGACGGAGGCTTTTTGCAGGCCACCAACGACAAAGCTTGGAAAGGGGACCATTTCGCCCCGCGACGGACCTAACCCCAGAATAGGTCTGCCGTATACTTACTTGATGGCGTGGTTCACCTTGCATTGTCCTTCTCTAATCGAAGCTGGAGAGGATCCCCCGCAAGATGTTCGAATGGCGCTCCTCCGCCGATTCGAAGGATGCTCATGGCAGAAGACTTACATGGCTGAGGCCCGTAAATTAGTACGTCGCTATGACATCTATAGTCTCTTCCACTGTTTTCCCCGTATTCGGGGTGCAGGCTATGGGGAAGAGTTCAAAGATGCGGGGGAGGGGCATTCGTCCCTGAGCCAGGAAATTTTTGAATGGCTGGTCAGTATCCGGCCTTCACATCTATTGTACCGGAGCGGGGATAGCTGCTACTTGGAGCCTTACGTCCCAAGTCGGTTTGCTCGACAGTTTGGATATGACCAACTGTACGTGGACAACCCGAATCTCAATCTGGCTTTCATGGGGAGCCTTATTGATGGGGCTCGTGCTTGGCGATTCTTTACTGCAGGCGGTACTGGGGCGCGGCTGCGTATGCCGTTGAGGGTTCCAATCTCCTGATGACCTTGTGCTTCTGTCAGTGGTATGCCACTTCCAACTCCACACCTCTCGAATTCAAGGTGAACAGTTCTGGTGTGAAGTTAATTTCTCAGCGGCTGAGGCAGAAGACTTCTGAGAAAAGGGAAGGCAAAAGGGTTCGCACCCCAGGTTTAGAGGAGTTTGTTGCTGTGGAAGACAGCGAGGCCTCAGATGCCGAGAGTCCTCTCTTCGAGGTGGGAGCGGGGGCTAAGACTCCTGCAACTGGCTCTGGTGTGATGGGGACGGCTCCCTCTCGTTGTATAGAAGAAGTGGAGGAAGAGGATTCTGAAGTCCACTTCAAAAGAAAGCGGGCAGGTAGCTCTCGTAGGAAATCGTTGGCGAAGAAGCCCCGCCGCCAAGCTCCTACGATTGTCGTAGAGGGACATCCCTCTACAACGATTCCTCCTGCTGCCCCATTAGCAGCTGAACCGTCGACTGCTGAGCCGACAAGCGGTGAATTCGCTCCGGGTCTGGGTAAGATTAACCCTATCCATATAATACGCCTTTTTGTGTGTTCCCATTGACTTATTATCAATTCTTCTTGATTGTAGGAGCTGAGGCAGCTGGAGAGCAAGCGCTTGCCCAGGCTGCTGATGACAGGAGGACGAGGCTGGATTCCCTTGGAGAGCGGCTCAGATCTTACAGTGTGCGCCTGTAGCTCCATGTACTTTATTCTTTTAGAGTGTGAATGAAAATTTTTTTCTTTTGTCGAATCTCCAATCTTGTTCTTCTTTCTGAATTGCGATTCAAATTGTATTGCAATTTCTTAAGAACATAGTTCTTGTTGGGTTGGATGATGAGACTTGGCTATCTGTCAGTTCAGAGGTCGCGATGACATAACTGGTTGAGACGCCACCAAGCCCGAAACCGGTCCTTGTCGGATCGAAAGATGAGACCTGTCTTTTGTAAATGTCAACAGGCTCGGAATTGAGACTTAGCTGTCTGCTGGTTCAGAGGTCGCAATGACATAGCCGATTGAGACGCCACCAAGCTTCAAAATTTGTGATACCTATCTTTTGTAAATGTCAATAAGTATCGAGACCTGTCTTTTGTAAATGTCAACAGGGCTCGGAGTTGAGACTTAGCTGTCTGCTGGTTCAGAGGTCGCAATGACATAACCGAATGAGACGCTACCAAGCTCAAAAGGTGGTGATACCCGTCTTTTGTAAATGTCAACGAGTATTGAGACCTGTCTTTTGTAAATGTCAACAGGGCTCGGGTTGAGACTTAGCTGTCTGCTAGTTCAGAGGTCGCAATGACATAACCGAATGAGACGTCACCAAGCTTCAAAATTGGTGATACTTGTCTTTTGTAAATGTCAACAAGTATCGAGACCTGTCTTTTGTAAATGTCAACAGGGCTCGGAATTGAGACTTAGCTGTCTGCTGGTTCAGAGGTCGCAATGACATAACCGAATGAGACGCCACCAAGCTCAAAAGGTGGTGATACCCGTCTTTTGTAAATGTCAACGAGTATCGAGGCCTGTCTTTTGTAAATGTCAACAGGGCTCGGGTTGAGACTTGTCTTTTGTAAATGTCAACAAGCTCGAAATTGAGACTTGGATGTCTGCTGGTTCAGAGGTCGCAATGACATAACCGATTGAGACGCCACCAAGCTTCAAAATTGGTGATACTTATCTTTTGTAAATGTCAATAAGTATCGAGACCTGTCTTTTGTAAATGTCAACAGGGCTCGGAGTTGAGACTTAGCTGTCTGCTGGTTCAGAGGTCGCAATGATATAACCGAATGAGACGCCACCAAGCTCAAAAGGTGGTGATACCATATTTTTTTAAATGTCAACGAGTATCGAGACCTGTCTTTTGTAAATGTCAACAGGGCTCGGGGTTGAGACTTAGCTATCTGTTGGTTCAGAGGTCGCAATGACATAACCGAATGAGACGTCACCAAGCTTCAAAATTGGTGATACTTGTCTTTTGTAAATGTCAACAAGTATCGAGACCTGTCTTTTGTAAATGTTAACAGGGCTCGGAATTGAGACTTAGCTGTCTGCTGGTTCAGAGGTCGTAATGACA